>KN483370.1:6659-21290 GCA_000787095.1 Periophthalmodon schlosseri | reverse complement strand
CACAGATGGACCAGGTGCACTTAATGACAAGAGTTTAAGGATTTAAATCATTGATAAAGTCTTGTGTCCTCTGTTAACCTCAGGGTTTTCTAACTCTGCTTCAAACCTGTTTAATGAAACAGAAAACTCTGAGTCGTCTCAAGGGAGATTAACCCTGAGTTAACTCTTAAACCCAGAGTTAACTGAAGTTCCTTTGTGGAACAAGGCCAAAGTCGTCTGTAGTATTTGTTTCAGTATAATCACAGACTGTATGAAGAAGTGGACTAAGTGAGTTTGACGTCAGCCACAGCGTTCGACTTGTCAAATGAAGCTCATCACTGGTTCTGACAGGGGGCGGGCACCTAGCAACGCTGTCAATCAAACCTGTTGCTAAGGCCAGCGGGAGCGACATCGGAGAAAGAGGGCAGCCGATTTGTCTCTTATTAATGTTCATATCTTGAGTTACGGACACAATAGCAAAATAAAAACCCCAGGATCACGTAGATCCTTAAAGATTTAAAGATCAAAACAACGAGTCTGACAGCAGCAGTTTCAGAGAGAGGAGCCACAGTTTTCTAATGTAAAGTGAATGTGGAGGCAGGTTAGCTATGTCCATTAATATCTACAGTCTGTGAGTATGATGCATGATGTGGATTTGTTGTAGGCCTCTATGGGACCTGTGTAGTTATTTGTTTTGTTTTTGTTTGTACTGTTCAGGGCGCTCATGAAAAAGAGAGTCTGAGTTCTCTCATCGGACTCTCCCTGTACAAATAAAGATACACAAATAATAATAAATAAATCTGTTGTTTTTTTGCAGACTCAGGACCTGCTGCCAAAAAAATTAAAATATCAGTATTAAATCAATGTTACGTTATTTTGAGCTTTTACTTCTTAGACTAAAACTCGCACTCAGTCTCCCAGCGGGACGTACGTTTGGGGAAAACTGAGCCTGTTCCATTAGTAAACGTCTCTATTATTCTGTCTGTGTTATTCATGAATAATAAGTGCTTCCAATCTAATGTCTGTACAGGGTTGTGAAATAAAACAGCGCACAATATAAAGTCTTTGGTTGTTTTTAGCACCTCTTACCGTGAAGATGAGGGAGGGCACTGGTGTGAACAGATCAGTGTGGACCAGGCCCAGCGCTGCAGGGAGCTGGCCCTCTCTGGCTCCAGCATAAAACAAGCTGAAACGTGAACACAGTTTTCAGGACATGCTTCAGACTTTGGCTAATATCTGTGTATTTGTAGTACGGATATACACTACAAGACAAATGGCAGGACACACCCTCTCATTCAATGTTTTTTTTTCTTTACTTTTACTACTACTACATACAGAAGACGTCAGATATACGGAGTAAGATATATAGAATTACCATATTTTCCGGACTATAAGTCGCACTTTTGTCCATAGTTTGGCCGGGGGTGCGACTTATAAGTGAAATTATTTAAATAAATAATTTCACATCTTCGTTATTGTCACACTGACAGTTGAGTTGGCGAAGTTGTTCAGAAGCGACACCGAGGATGAAGAATTCAATGGATTTAGTGATTTGGAGTGAGATCGAGAGTAAACTTGTTAGCTTGTTTTTTATACTTTATTTTTATTTTTTATACGTCTGATTAACTGTTAATATCTCACGTTAACACACCAGACACGTGTTCAGTTCGTTGTCTACGCTTCATGTAGCTGAATAAATATAAATGTGTTACGTTAGCGTGCGCTACTGCTATTCAGCCTGTTCTTTATTTTATTTTAAATTTCCACCAAAAATGCAACTTATATTCCAGTGCGACTTATATGTTTCTTCATTATTATGCATTTTTTGGCTGGTGCGACTTATACTCCAGAGCGACTTATAGTCCGGAAAATACGGTATGTAGCAAAGAAAAAAATGAAATAACTCAAATTCTCAAAGTAGCTGCCCTTTGCTTTGTCAAAAAATATTTAGTAGAGTTATTTCACTTTTTTTCTTTACTATATAACTCCATATATCTTGTTTCATATATCTGATGTCTTCTGTATGTATATAAAATGTAGAAAGTAGTAAAAATAAAGACTAAATTATACTGAATGAGACGGTGTGTCCAAACTTTTGATGTGTAGCGTAACTGAAAACAACTACGCTACAACAAAACTGATCTCACAATATGATAATTCTTTCTTTAAGTTGGCTCCATTGGATTTGACATTTTTTGAATGTTTATCGTAATATGAATATTGACAAACCGAGCTGAAGTGAAGAGGGACCCGTTGACGGCTCCAAAACAGGAAAGTCCCACAAAAACAGGGATGAGCCAGGCCATAACCCCCAGATGGTACTCTCCAAAACTCTGCCAAGAAGAACATTTGGGTTGTTAATATTTACGATACAGGATTCATTTTCTGCGTTCTACCCTCAACCACATACTGAACTTAAAATGTCGTTTCCTCATCACAAACGGACCTGGAGTTGTGTTTTGTTTCATTCACACATGTTTAACGCACAAACCCTGCATCTTTAGGCCGTGTTCTTCTCCGTTCCACCTTGCGATGTCACGTGGTGATACAGGAAGTGCTCCACAGTTGTTGTTTTTTTAATTCCATACGTCATTCGGATAATTTCAGCCCTGGAATTGCCGATTTCTACTTGACTAAAAGTAAAAAGAGCTGTTAACTTGAAAACTACGCTTCATGACATCACAAGGTGGAACGGAGCATTTTGAGCTTTGGGGAAGTAGACAGGCTATTAATAAAATGCTACTCAAACATATGCGAATTAAACAAAACACAAGTCCAGGTATGTTTTTGAGGAGGTAACAGCGTTAGAACATGGCTTAAACCTCACAAAAGTCAATTTAGCGTAATATAGGACCTTTAAACTCCAGGTCTTTGCAACCCAGAAAACTACGTCTTCCTCGCGTTTGTTTACTTCTGTTGCGTTTTACGATTGCAGCTAATAGCCAGTGTCATTAATTGTACACGTACCACGGCCACCGCCTCAGACTCCACCATGGTTTCTGGGGAGATGGTGGTGAAGTAGGCCAGGTTGGTCAGCACGTACACTATGGTCACTATGGGCATGGATATGATGATGGACAGGGGCAGATTCCTGTAATGCAAAGAACAATACGACTCATAAGAACGGGCCTTTAGTCTTTACTTACATGTTCAAATTCGATCTCCGTGCAGCTGTATTCGTTAGGATCTCGATTAAGAGGCATTGCGTAACTTTCCAGCTTGTCTCCGTGGAGATGTCGTTGCTTTGACTGTTACGTTCCGAGTTACATATGAGCGGAGAGGTGGGCTCGCTCACGGTGGAGGCGTGTTTTTCTACCAAGTACCGTTTACTATTTAGCAATAAAAAATAAATATGTTTAATGCCACACTGCGGAAAATTCCAGGCGATGGCAATAACATCTCCATGGAGACGATAAAAGTTACATAGTGCACCTTTAAAGGGCCCATGTTACACTATCTCTGTTATAATATTTTTTCCTCATCACGAACAGACCTGGAGTTGCGTTTTGTTTCATTCTCTCAAACAGAAAACACTCTGTCCCACCTTGTGATGTCACGTGGCGATACAGGAAGTGCTCCACTGTGTTTTTAAAACTCCACACACCTTCACTAGAATCATTCAGATAATTTCAGCGCCTGGAATCGCCGATCTCCGCTGAACTAAAGGTAAAAGGAGCTGTTAACTTGGAAACTACCGCTTCATGACATCACAAGGTGCAACAGAGCATTTTGAGCTTTGGAGATGTAGACAGACAAATAATAAAGTGTTACTCAAACATGTGTGAATGAAACAAAACGCAGCTCCAGGTCTGTTTTTGAGGAGGTAACAGCGTTAGAACATGACTTAAAGCTCATAAGAGTCGAGTTTGTGTAATACGGGACCTTTAAATAAATAATCTTACACTTAAATGTTTACTTACTGCTAGAGCATCTTTTATTTAGCTCCATACAGTTTTAAAGCGTGTGCCTTCATGCGTGAGTCTTAAACCTGTCGTGCATACACTTATAGTACGTGACCGTGGGGTTTTCATGCTAAAGCCAGAGTAAGTCTAGTCTCAACACAACCTTCAGCACATTTAAGTCACCTCTCTGGATTGATCATCTCCTCAGTCACATAGTTCAGGTAGTTCCTGGACAAAAAGACAAAAAGAGAAGCATTTATTCACTGAAGTAACAGGCATTTAATTTAAGACTAGACTGAAAATCCTGAAAAACCTCTTCTCCCTGGAGTTTAACACTGGCTAGACAGGATATCTGGGTAAAATACAAAAATCTAATCTGCCAACTGGACAAAAAGTTGTAGGAGTGAAGACGTTTGGCTGCTCATCCACAGATATAAGGCAGCGTCCGGCAGTGATCTGACCAGAACTGAAGAAGCGGCTTGGACGAGCAGCCGAACGTCTTCACTCCTACAACTTTTGGTCCAGTTGACAGATTTGAATTTTTATTTTACAACGGATCACACCTGGACGGCTGAGGGATTGCACTTTTACACTGCAGGCCTATAAATATATTTTAACGGTCCCTATGTTGCATCAAACTACCGAATAACAGAACTAGCTTGTGATTTTTTGTTGCTGACGATGGCGATAACACGATTTCTGATTTTTCATATTCTGATTCAGTTCTACTATCCTAAAAGTTTAAACACACCTTCTCATTCAGTTTACTACTTTCTACATTTTATATACATACAGAACACATCAAATATATGAAGCAAGATATATGCCAACTATTGTGAGAAGCTTCTGGAAGGAGATCCAAAAGTTTGACCCAAGTCTTACACTTTAATGGTAATGGTACCAAATACTAATGAAATGTATGTAAACTTGACTTGAAAGTAATGAAAAAATGTCAAAAAAAATCCTTTCTCATTATTCGTATGTAAACTTGACTTGAAAGTAATGAAAAAATGTCAAAAAAAATCCTTTTCTCATTATTCTGGCATTTAGCAAATAGAAATAATTTTGTTAATCCTAATTGGCCTAAAACAGGAAAAGTTTAGTCTGATTTCACGTCAGACAGTGAGAAAAAAAAAACATATGTGTCTTTTATATAGTGTAAACTTCTGGTTTTAACTGTGTTTGATGTCTTCTGTGTGTATATAAAATGCAGAATTTAGTAAAAATAAAGAAAAAAAAAACACTGAACGAGATGGTGTGTCCAAACTTTTGACTGGTAGTGTATATATAATATTGTACGACTATGATATATATATTGTATTAATAAGTTTAAGATAAAACAGTGAATAAATGCACGTAGTTAGCTCACTTGTGACTGATGCTAACTTCACTCCAGCCTTACCAGCCTCCAAAAGCAAACAGCCCACTGTACAGAGCCAACACAATGTGGTCCACGCCCCATTTGCTTCCTTCAAACGCCCGCTCCGGAGTGAGGTACGGCACATCACCTGCGCACACACAGGACGCAGAAACACATTCACATTCAGGGACATTTAAGCCGCGGTCGGCCGTGGCCTCTGCTGTTTTTTCGCTGCTGACGGACGTGGCATTTTCCAGGAAGCAAACACGTGACGTGAAACAGCTCTTCTGAGGAACAGGGGACATAAAGAGGATCCGCAGGTGGCCTTTAAAGACAAGCACAAGTCCAGTTTGGCATTAACCTTCTCAGCGCTAAGATACATGTTTAGATACTGAAATGTTTAACAGTCAGATTAAGAAAAACTCAATTATACGGCCGGGAATACGCTACCACTCAAAAGTTTCGACACGCCCTCTCATTCAGTGTTTTTTCTTCAAAGTTCCAAACGCTCTGTTCCACCTTGTGATGTCATGTGGTAATACAGGAAGTGCTCCACTGTGTTTTTAAACTCCACACACCTTCACTAGAATCATTTGGATGATTTCAGCGCCTGGAATGCCGAATCTCCACTGAACAAAAGGTAAAAGGTAGATGTTAACTTGAAAACTACCACTTCGTGACATCACAAGGTGGAACAGAGCGTTTTGAGCTTTGGAGATGTGGACAGACTAATAATAAAAGATTACTCAGACATGTGTGAATGAAACAAAACACAACTCCGGGTACGTTTTCGAGGAGGTAACAGCGTTATAACACGACTTAACGCTCACAAGAGTCAGTTTTGTGTAATATAGGACCTTTAAAATCTGACAGTGTCTTGTTTTTAGCTGAAAAGTGATGCAGGTGAGTTTGAACCTTTATAGAAGCATCTGTCTTTCTCAGATAAATCTACGTAAAGTATCGCAGTTTCTGAAAAGCCAGTTCTCTTTGTGATTCTAGAATAGATTTTCTCCTCTACCTGCTACTTTCACATGTAAATGACTGCTGTAAAGGGGAGGATTTTTTTTTTTTTTTTGTGCTCTGCCTCGCTCACTTTCTCTCCGCGTGACGAGCCGGTGGCAGACGGCGAGCCCGGTCGCCCCGTAACCATGACGACGGTGTGGCGTACAACAGTGGGCGTGGCCTCGTTATGAAAGGGGCAGAGAGGAGCGGCTGTACGTGAGCTAGCAAAATCCAAGCAGGTCTCACTGTCTCATTCAAGCGAGGATTCTCAACGCACGGGTGAGGGCCAGATGTGGTACTAAGGTAAATAAAAATGTTATAATAAAGGTAATAAGGTAAATATAATAATGTGAACATAAGGTTACACTGTTTGCATTAATTTACATCATTAAAGGGCCAATATTACGCTATTTTCTGATCTATAATGTCGTTTCCTCGTCACAAACAGACCTGGAGTTGTGTTTTGTTTCATTCACACATGTTTAACACACAAACCCTGCAGATTTAGGCTGAGTTCTTCTCACAAACAGAAAACACTCTGTTCCACCTTGTGATGTCATGTGGTAATACAGGAAGTGCTCTACTGTGTTTTTAAACTCCACACACCTTCACTAGAATCATTTGGATAATTTCAGATCTGGAATTGCCAATCTCTACTGAACTAAAGGTAAAAGGGAGTTGCTAACTTGGAAACTATCACGTCATGACATCACAAGGTGGAACAGAGTGTTTTGAGCTTTGGAGATGTAGACAGACTAATAATAAAGTGTTACTCAAACATGTGTGAATGAAACAAAACACAACTCCAGGTCTGTTTTTGAGGAGGTAACAACATTATAACACGGCTTAAACCTCACAAGCGTCAGTTTTGTGTGATATAGGACCTTTAAAATCTTAAATATGCAGTGGGCAACAAGAAAAACTGAATCATTACATCAAAAATCTTGTGGCTCAGTTGGAGTTTCATCTTATTAAGTTCTGTGAGATAGTAAAAGACAGACAAAAGACTGGATCAGACCTGGACGACTGAGGGGTCACACAGACATCGATCTGTGAGATATTTACTTGCACATTTTAGCACATTTCTGATGCATTATTAAAACACTGTCTAATGATTGTTGAAAAAATGCCAAAAAAAAATGGACATATTCATTTTTGTCAGTATCAGCCACCTGTTGTGTTTGGGTGTTTTTAATCAAGAGAGAGGACAGCCAGTCCTCTGTCAGTAAAAGCCTGTAGTTCGGAGCAGAGTTTAGATTTTGACTCTTTCTTTGTGTTGGATTAAAAGTTTGTATCGTTTATTCTCAGGAAATGAATACTGGAAGACATTTTTATTAGTTTTTAGTCAGAAAAATAAAATCAAATAAAAAATCAAGATTGTTTATTATGAGGAAAAAAAGACATTATATTCTGGTGTATCACCCATTTGACTGTATAAAATGTATTTATAAGGGACTATGACGATAGAATATGCCTGAATATCTCACTTGTTTGTTGAACTTTTAATACCAGATCTCATGATTGTCCACGTCTAAAAACTGGCTGCACTAGACCTGAAACGGGAAAAAAAGCTTTCAGTTATTTTACTTCCCAAAAATGGAACGCATTTGAAGAACACGTAAAACTGGACTGACTGGTGCCACTAATGCACTTTAATAATCCGGTGATGAACATTTATACTCACATCTGCTCCTGTTTTGAATGTTTTAAATGGACCTGTGCAGTTATGTGTTTTGTTTGTTTCGTTTGTATTATTCTGTATTTTAACCATAGACTGTATACATAAATTGACATAGCAAACCTGTTAGCCACCGTGTTTCAAATAGGAAGTGAGCATGAGCGCACTTCCGGTTCCATCGACTTTGGCTCAAATTCACTTTACATTGTGAAATTGTCACCTCTTTCTGTAACTGCTGCTGTCAGACTCGTCATTTTGGTCTTAAAATGTTCGCATTAATCCGCTCTACATGATCCTGGTGTTTTTATTTCGCTATTGTGTCCGTAAATCAAGATAAGAACAATAATAACAGGCAAATCAGGCGCCTTCTTTCCCCGAGGTCGCTCCCGCTAGCGTTAGCAACAGGTTTGATTGACAGGGTTGCTAAGCGTCCGCTCCCTGCTAAACCAGCAGTGAGGGCGGGAAGGGGCGTTACCTTCAACAGCCTCGCTCCGGATTGGCTCTTCGGTTACTATGGTACTCGCGGTCAGAACTCGGCTCCAAATTCACCGCTATAACCGCGCTAACCTCGATGAGCTTCATTTGACTGGAGCCGAACGCTGCGGGTGACGTCACACTCGCTTAGTCGACTTCTTTATGCAGTCTATGGTTTTAAGAGGGCGCTCGTGAAAAAGAGAGATGGCGCTCTCTCTGGACTCTCCCTGTAGAAATAAAGATAAGTGAATAGACGGACAGGTCTGCAGCTGACGTTCGCTCGGTCTAATTGAATAGTTAACGTGCCGCGGTCTGATCCGCCCTCTCGCTGGTGCACACAGAGCCGCCTCTGTTCGGACTCGGCGGGTGGAAGGGGGGCAGTCTGCTTGGGTGAGTCCATCTGCGCCGGTCGACAAATTGCTCATCATTAGAGACAAAAGGAACACACGTCAGCACCAACGGCACTGAGACGAATGAGCCGTAAAAACACGTTGAGTATCCACAAGCTTTTTGGACTCGCGTTTGATCTGTCAGATAAATCAGCCTCCAACTACTCCCACCAAGATGTTAAGTGTGAATCAATACACGTCTCTTTCAGCCTCATCTTTTATCTTCCCCCGGTGAGAAAGTTATTTTAGGACGGCTCTACTGAAAGGTCTGCTTGTATTTTTGTTGAGATTTTTAAAAAAGACTGGCTAGCGTTACAAATCTAGACTTCACGCTTTCAGTTTCAAGGCACGTGCTGTAAAACAAACACGAAATGCATCGATGACGGTAAAAAGAAGCGGACGAAGTGAGTCAGTCAAATGAGTGCAGTTACAGCGGCGATTTGGAGCCGAGTTCCATATTTGCAATCCCGAGCGCGAGTATCATACGCTGTCAATCAAACCTGTTGCTAACGCCAGCGGCAGCGACCTCGGGGAAAGAAGAAGATTCGTCTGTTATTAATGTTCATATCTTGATTTAAAGACACAATAGCGAAATAGAAACACCAGGATCATGTAGAGCAGGTTAATACGAACATTTAAGACCAAAATGGCGAGAATTTGCTCAAAGAACTTGTTAAAAAAAATTAACTTTTACTTTTCAGTCCAGGAATAAAATGTAGTGGAGTAGAAAGTACAACTACATGCACTCAAATGTAGTGAGGTAAAAGTATAAAGTACCCACTTTCAAATGTACTTAAGTAAAGTACAGATGTCTGTGTAATCCCTCAGTTGTCCAGGTCTGATCCATAGTAAAAGTCAAAAGTCAAATCTGTCAACTTTTTGTCCAGTTGACCGATTTTACTTTTGACTTTTACTATAAAGTACAGATACCTACAACATATACTTTACTACTTATACTTCATTCCATTCCACTACTGCATGGACTCGACCGGTTTGTCAAGTTTGCCCAAGTGCACTTGACTGGTTTGTCCAAAAGCACTAAACAAATGTTTGATTATATCATGGTCACTTTTACTACAACTCTTTGGACTTGTGTCTTGCAGGTTTTGGTGGAAACAGTTACCAAATATTAAAACTGCACTGAGCCGGGCCAAAAAAGGAATGACTTTTTTCCTGATATCGACTGATCATGATTTTCAGTTTTATTTTAAATGTAAACAAATTGCTTTTTCTATTCGATAATCATTGCCACGTAACAGAAACAGTCTGATTTCTTCCTCCAAAGTCTGAACTCCGCTCTAAACATCAGACTCGACTGGCTGTAGACCTCTCAGTCAAAAAGACCCAAGCGGAACAGTGACGATTAGAAGTTTCAAAACCTCGCACGGGACCTACCGCCGCGGGACTTTGGTCTCACCTGTGAAGATCTGTATGAACCCAAAGAGGATGATGATGATGAGGGCGAGCAGTTTGGAGGCAGTGAACAGGTCCTGGACTTTGGTGGCGGCTTTCACACTGATGCAGTTCACAAATGTCAGAGAGGCTGGAAAAAACAATGAAATTACAAACAGATATTTAGAGACAAAGGAAAATCAGCACTGTCGCTTTTCCAGTTTTGTTGCAGTATATTAAAAGTATTGATTCACTGCATGTAAATATTTTAGTTCCTGCAAATATCCCAGGCCTGTTCCTCAGTCCGTTAGTCCGTCAGCACTGGCTTAGTGTTTGGGTTTTCAGGAATAGAATAGTTAGAATACTATATATTAATGACTTCAGAGTTTTAATTAAAGGTGACATCTTGAGGACTTTTCACCACTGAAGAGATTATTTTGTTTTTACTTGTTAATCGCTACGGCAACGGCGCAAATTCGTCATTTGTCTGAAACCAACGGACGCACAAATTGGGGAAACAAGCGCCAAGAAAAGCGTAACACTTTGGCGTTATTACTGATCAATAAAACATGAAGTCAAAACCAAATAAAGTAAAACAAAACAAGTCCAATAGATGCTGTTTGGAAGACAGACAAACAATATCCTATAAACCAGCGTTTCTCAACCACAGTTACGGGGAACGATTTCAGATTTTTAAAAGAGGTGAAGTTGAATACAAAATTATCGATGCAGTAAATTTCATAACCTTAAAAAAGTTTTGTAGGAAAATATCAAACATCAATATTATGAAACAAGAAACTACATTCGAAATAATTGTCAGTAAAAGTTTTATTTGCCTCAAGAATCACCTGAGTTGAGGGGTTCTCCGAGAGCGAAACACAGGTTACTCAAAACAAAAAAAAAGGTTGGGAACTGCTGCTCTATTGCCTGTAAAATCCAGACTAATATCTCTCTGTATGTTTTATATAGACTAATATCAGTCTGGTCTCCACGTCCTCCGCCGCGTCTCAAACCCGGTCAAACGTGATCGTCCAATCAGATCAGTTTATTTCAGTGCCACGTGTGAAACGAAGGAGCTCACTGGTCACCTATGATTTACAAATAAAATCAAATTTCTTTCACCTCAGATTAGATTAGAGTTTATAGCTTCGTTTCTAAGCCTCGTGTGATATTTTTTTCCTTTATTTTTTATCCGATACGGGTGGACCACGCGTGTCCCTGATTGGCTAATCCACCTGTCAATCACGGGAGATTCACCGGCGACCGCTCACATGTTCGTAAAGCATTGAAGAAGTGTGTATTCTGGATCCCAGGCAAATTACTCTAGACTTTGCTGAGAAAAAATGCGGATGTTTTGGCTGACCAAGAAATTCGCGAGCACTTACTGAGACAGAGGCAGGCGATGAGTTTAGCCGCGCTGTCTGGCACGGCGCAGGTGGGGTAGAGCGGTTTGAGCAGGTACGTGGCGAACACCAGAGACACCACATACTGAGACGACGGCCGGATTATCAGCATCTCCACCCAGAGCTTGAGAAAGGCGGCTAGCTCTCCATACACCTCCAGGATGTAAGTGTAGTCTCCTCCTGATTTGGCGATGGTCGTGCCCAGCTCCGCGTAGCACAGAGCCCCCATCGTGGAAATCACCCCACACACCGCCCACACCACCAGGGACAGGCCGGCCGACCCGGTCTCTTTGACCACGCCGGTCGGAGTAACGAAAATCCCGGAGCCTATAATGGTCCCGATGATCATGCCCACGCCGTTGAACAGGGTGATGCTGCGTTTGAGTTCGATCTTCTCCCCTTTGGCCGGACAGTCCGAGGCCGGGCTGTCGGCGCCGGGGGCGGGAGGTGTCTGGGGAGAGGGAGAGCGCTCCACGATGAGACCGTCCTGTTCAGTCTCTTCTGCTTCTGCTGCTGGAGGAGAGAATGTTGACAAAAATGAGCATCTCGCTATTCAGACAGAATTGTAAATCAACAGACTAGTGTTAAAACATGTCTTTAAATGCAAGAAGTGGAAGAAGTACTGTTTTGTTTCTTAAGTAAAAGTACAGATACTGTAGCAAAAAAATACTCAAGTAAAAGTAAAAGTATCACATGAAAAAATGTACTTAAAGAGTAAAAAGTAAAAGTATTTCGTGCAGATTTTGAGTCTTGTAAAGCTCCAAATGTAGTGATTTTGATAGAGATTTGTGCTGAATTTTGTTCAACAGAAACAGTTGAATCAAACTGTTTTTTATTTTTTGTATATTTTTGTTTTGCTCAAATTATGAACTTGTTAAAAATAAACCCTCGTCCTTTTCAGCAGGTCTCAGACAATTATAAAAAACACTTTTACTTTTCAAAAATTAGTGGACTCGTCCTTTTCAGCAGGTCTCAGACAATTATAAAAAACACTTTTACTTTTCAAAAATGTAGTGGAGTAGAAAGTACAGATTCTGCTCTCAAATGTACGGAAGTAAAAATAAAAAGTATCCACTGTAAAATATACTTAAGTAAAGTACAGATACCTAAAATTTACACTTAAGTACAGCACTTTACTACTTTTACTTTGTTACGTTCAACCACTGTTTAAATGTATTAGTTGGGGTTTAAGTATCAGATAAATGTGAAATGATTTGATTTGATCTGAAATGAAACGCAGAACCATCACTTTAAGCCCATAATTGGAAGATTACAACACAGATTTTTTTGGTTTTTCATTTATAGTTTAGTCAGATGTTTTTGAAGGTTTTTATATCATCACCAACGCACTCGAAATTCACATTTATAAATTCAGCATTCGCAATATTATCACATTTTTAATAATCTACCCACCTCTAATTGCAGATAAGATAAATTATTTATGTAAAGATAATGTCATAGCGTAATAATAGTTAAATCACGCTGAGGATGATCAACAACAGCCTAAATGTGAATTGGTGGGCAGTTTTTTTAGAGTTTCAAAATTACACAATCATTCATAAATTACCCATAACGACTCTCCCTTGGATGCAATGTACAGTACTCATCTTTTTCCATAGGGAGGCGTCACTATAGCAACCTGCCGCACATCTAGCAACGTTGCATCACCGACCTCAAGGCGGAAAAGACGCAGCCATGCGCCATGTGCTTGAGAGGTGCGAGCGCGCGACGGTGTTCACGGCACCTACCTCCAGTCTTCTCCCGGCTCTTGGCGAGGCTCTCCCGGCTGCTCCGCAATTTCAGCTCCGGTTCGGCCATCTTCACTCTTAATCTGAGTGCCCCTTGTCTCTATTTTTGCCTCCTATCCCCCCCCGTTATCCTTCCTGCCTTTGTGTCCCCTTCCTCTCTTTGTCAGGTCTGTCCCTTTCTGTTATAACCCCACTGTCCCAAATGTTAACTGCGTTCCCAAATACTTCAAATCCAAAATAAACAATCTATATAATCCCTTCAACAGACATGCGCCTGTGGTTCGTGTTCGTCTCATCTGTGTCTAGCCCTGATCTGAGTCTAAATTGCCCTCCCCTCCTCGCGCGCAGGAGGAGTCCAACCTTTGTGATGCTGCACACACCCGCGCGCACAGCCTCTCCCCAATATCTCACGCAGGGAACTGGGCTACTCCGAGAGACGAGCATGTGACGGTGTAATCTCTTTGTTGCAGTCTAATCCCGTGAAGTAAACTCGACCCATGTCACGAAGCATTAGAAAGATGCGCCAGGACAATAGCTCCCTCTAGTGGGGACAGTTTTAAGACAGTCTTGTTTGCGCTTTTGTCTGTGGTAAAGTGACACCGAGCGCCTGACCTAATTCTGCAGGTTGGGTTGTTCTGAAAATGCACAGAAATGTATTTAACTGTATGATTGTAGATCCTATTATTTTATTTTTATTTTTTTGTGTGTTTATTGAATGTGATAGCCCCTCCTAAATGAAAACAAATAGACCTAATGTTAAATGGGTTAGGTTTGGCTACAGAAACCACAGGCCTGTATAATAGATGAGCTCACGGTACAGTTTAAAGTTTGGCTTTATTCACAAACAACCTGTTGTTTTTTTCCTACATGACTTTGAAAAACTCAGTCTTCATAGAGAGTCTTTATATGTAGGATTTTGATGTAGGTCTATGCAGATGGTATTCCTAAAAAAGTTACACACAGGCAGAATCAATAAGCGTCTTCAGGACTATCCTGTTATCGCTGACTGTGATTGTGGAGGGCCTTATAAATGATTAGGCTTAAAAGATAATGTGGTAAGTGGCATCTGCTGCTGTCTGTGGATAATGCAAACTCAGTTTGACCAAATTAGATCGGAATCAATTGTTGCAATCCGGGTATCCAAGCACCAAGCGCCAAGCGCGCGTCCTGTGAACAAGGCCATGCGTTTCAAAAGGTGGGCACCCAGAGAATGAGCCCCGTTGTGTTTGGCGCTGGAGGCGCGCACTTGCATGACTACAGCTGCTGACAAGGTCGACCGGAGACCGCCCAGCTCGGCTCGCACG
>KN483369.1:6450-27125 GCA_000787095.1 Periophthalmodon schlosseri | reverse complement strand
AGGTGTTTAGTCCCACTTTAAAGGTGCCAAGATATTCAAACACACACCATGGAGCCGTGAGCCGGGCTTCGGCCTCCGAGGCTGCGCGCGTCCGGTTCTCCCCAGGCACAGGCACACGTGGGCGGGCAGAGAGGAGCAGAGAGAGAGGGGAGGTGGTTTAGCAGAACAGTGTTAATGGCCGGACCACGGCGCGCTGATGGAGGAGCTGATAAGATAATATTGACATTCACTCACACAAAGAGAGAGTTTGAACTATTGTCAGCATTTAAGGTCACCCAGGAGTCAAGAAGAATGGGCAATTTAATGGAGAAAAAATGGCTATTGTAGCAAGGGTACTGTCTATTAACTGGCCACAAAGGACAAACTATATACTGCAAATATGCTACAGTAATTGTCAAATTGTATTTGCTCATGCGCCTATCAAAGAAGAGTACATGTTTTTTTTTTTTTTCTTTTTTCATACATATTCATACAATTCAAGTTTATTTATATAGCAAATTTAAAACAACTTCAGTGGTACTTTAACGGTACAGCACGTAACTTCATGGTGGTGGCACATCACCTCAATGCAAAAACCATACTCCGGAACATTCTCCATGGAGATAGGCAAGAAGATGGACAACATTTACTTAGAAACAAGCAGGAGTCAGGTTTGTGGAGCTGCAAGCCCACTCATAGTAACGGTTTTGTAAAATTTTCAGTGCGATAAACACAACCAAAATGAGAAAATAAAACAAAACATACTTTTATTTTACTCTGGATAAAAAATTACATATTGTGGCTTTAAATGATGTCAAAGTACATACAGTAGGTTAGTGGCAAAAATGAGATCAAACACAAATAATAATAATTATACAGTTAAATGAAATGATAAAATGAAGTGATGGATGGTGTAGACAGTGTAGATAAAACAGCGGTGTGGGGTCAGGGCAATCAAGGTACGCTGTGCTTGTCCAAGGAAATCTAAAATCATCGTGTCAAAAGTATAATTCAATGAAAATAATACATAAGCATCATTTTAGTCCATGCAGTGCTACAAAGAACAAATATATATTTCACAAAAGCACCTGTCTGACCAGTGCACCTGTCTGACCTGTGCACTGTTGTGTTAGTATCTCTTCATGAATGTATATTTTGCGTATGAAGTGTATATGTCACTCATATGGTTTAGATGCATAATGATAATTACATAGATAACCACAGTAGAGGGTGTTAAATACAGTCCAATATATACAAACATTAATAAACTATGCAGGTCCAGGCTTCTCTAATTTGACTCCAAATGGTTCAGTATATTTGCATTTAATATGTCAGTAAAAATAAATATACTCATTTGGAATGTAGTTTATAAAAAGTAGCGTAATTAAATTGTTATCGACTAAATATTGATGGCCGCCCCAAGTCTGCTTGCCTTCCCATAAAAGTCACCACACGCTACTGAGATAAAATCCTTTCTGTTGCCATTCTGAGGCCAAGAAAAGGAGCCAAGATTTCCAGAATTGCTCATTGAAATGCACCATTATTACCTCAAGGCTTGCCTGGGAAATCCAGACTGATGTTGCTCTGTATTTTTTATACAGACTGATGTCAGTCTGGTGCCCACGTCCTCTGTTGCGTCTCGAGCACAGTCAAATCAGTCAAATCAATCACGTTTGTTTTTTTTCAGTGACACTTGTGAAACGAAGGAGCTCAGTGATCACCTATGATTTACAAATAAAATCCAATTTATCTCCCCTCAGATTAACAGAGTTTAGTGCTTCGCCCATTGATTGTGCAGAAATCCGCCATGTTTTTCAGCCCCCTGTGATATTTTTTCCCGTTATTTTTTTCCACCTGTCAATCACGCCCATTTGAAAACAGAGAGTTTCTCCAGTGACCAGACTCACATCTTTGTAAAGTATTGAAGAAGTGTGTATTCTGGATCCCAGGCAAACTCAGTGCAGCCAAAATAATGTTGTGCCATATTTTTAAGACAGTAAAAATGAGGTAGAGCGCCTTTAATCTTTTTTGCTGTTCTAGCTACAGTTGTATCGCAGTGTGACGGGGACTCAGAGCGTTCCCTTTAATAGCGGCCCGCTTTGACATCACATTGATTTGAGTGTCTTTGATGGATTCACTCGTGACGGCGCTACAATAGAACTGCCTGTCTCCCTCAGTAAACAGGCTGTGAAGGACCACCGCGGACGCCAACCCGGCTGTCAATCATCCCTGCCAATCACGCCCACTGGCCGCGCTCGCCACCCGCACTGCAGCAGGCTGGGCAGCGGAGACACGGGGAGACGCGCTGCAGGGTCAGGGCTACGCTACGTGGGCATTTTTTATATATTTAAATAAAGGTTGCACTGTTCTGTAAGTATAAAAGTAGAACAATGCAACCCCGAATCCTACTGTTCAATTCTATGCATGGATTTAAAAATACTCAAAGGAATGTGATTCTAAGATAGATCGTCTCCAAAACTCAGAATGCTCTGTTCCACCTTGTGATGTCATGTAGTGGTAGTTTTCAAGTTAACATCTACCTTTTACCTTTAGTTCAGTAGAGATTGGCAATTCCAGGTCTGAAATTGTGCAAATGATTCTAGCGAAGGTTTATGGAGTTTAAAAACACAGTGGAGTTAATGTATTACACTTCCTGTATTACCATCACAAGGTGGAACTAAGTGTTTTCTGTTTGAGAGAAGAACAGGATTTATGTGTTAAACATTTGTGAATGAAACAAAACATGGGTATTTTTTTGATGAGGAAACAACATTATAACATAGATCAGAAAATGGTGTAGGATGGACCCTTTAAAGCGCTGTACCTGATTTTCTCCTCATGTATTTGAGCCAAACTTGTCTTTCCCCAGTACAGATATATTTTCTGAACAGCTCTTGAAGTCAAGAAGTTTTAGAATGAGACCCCACAGCTGTGTACGAATGCAGGTTTTCGGTGTGCACCCTTCATGTTACCCAGGAAATCCAGAATTGAATTAGTTATACAGATATCAGTCTGGTCACCACGTCCTCCGTCATGGTTTGAGCCAGGCCTAAACACGAACATTCAGTCAGACTTTTGCTTTCAGTGGAGAAGGAGCTCATTGGTCGCCCGTCATTTTAGTTTAGATGATTCTGCAGAAATCCACCATGTTTTTTTCAGTCCTCTGTGATATTCTTTCCTCGTCAGCAGCCATATTTGTTTTGATATGGACGGGCCATGTGTGTCCCTGATTGGCTAATCCACCTGTCAATCACGGCCATCTTGCAGAAGTTTGTATTCTGGATCCCAGGCAACCCATAATGCAAACGATCAGGTATTGCACTTGTTCAGTAGATAATTGTTGTGAATTGTTGTGAAAGGAAAATATTTGTCCATAATGGTTCAAAATCAAACCTCACACAAGCACGAATATCTGTGCTTTTGTTTCTACTGCAGAATATTGTGCGTCTGTCAGGTCCACCTCTGTTTACACCTCTGAGCTCCACAGGCCTCAGGGTGGTCCCACTCCTATCTACCTCCTCTCTCCATCTCCTCTCCACCTCCTCTCCCCCTCCTCTCTCCCTCTTGTCTCCCACTCCTCTCCTGCTCCTCTTCTCCTCTCCTCCTTCTCTTCTCTCTCCATCTCCTCTCCCTCTCCTCTCTCCCTCTCCTTTCCCACTCCTCTCCTGGTCCTCTTCTCCTCTCCTCGTTCTCTTCTCTCTCCCTCTCCTCTCCACCTCCTCTCTTCCTCTCCCCTCCTCTCCTCTCTCCCGCCCTCTCCCACTTCTCTCTCCCTCTCCCCCTCCTCTCCCTCTCTCCCTTCTCTCCCTCTCCTCCTCCTCTCCTCTCCATCCACTCCCCCTCCTCTCCTGCTCCTCTTCCCCTCACCTCCTCCTGCTCTTCTCCTCCCTCCTCTCACTCTCCCCTCTCTCTCTCCTCTCATCCTCCTCTACCTCTTCTGCTCCTCTCTCTCTCCTCTCCTCCTCCTCTCCTCTCCATCCACTCCCCCTCCTCTCCTGCTCCTCTTCCCCTCATCTCCCCCTCCCCTCTCCCTGTTCCCTCCTCTCCAGGTTCACGCCTCAGCACCTGGAGCTCTGACAGTAACGGCCAGCTTTTCCTTTGTTTTGGGAAGTAAACAAGACTGAGACGAGAGATTAGAGACCGTGATTGGCTAAAAAAGACATCGACTGTAAAGGTGGCCAATCAGAAGCAGCCTTAGACAACCATTAAGACTTCCCTGACATTTCATTGGTTTAGCTCTCGCACACAGGCTTGAATATTTGCTGTTTCATGAATTCATTATTTGGGAACTCTTTCGTGATGGGAGTACTGAACTTTAAACCTTGTTGTCGATCTAATAATAAAGGATTTACGTTATGGGGACCTGATTTTTATCCCCATAAGAGCGGCATGTCCCCACAGTGTGAGTGTGTACAGCTTGTAGCCCCCACATCGTCATAAATACCCTTCCAAACACAAATAATAAAGTCAGTAGTGAGATATCTCCCTGTTTACCTCACCTCACACACACACACACTGTTTATTCATGCTGTTGCCCCTCTCCCCCAGCCCCCCCGTACCCTCCTGCCCCGGCATACCTCTGCGTGGACACTGTATTTGAATGAGCGTCAGTGGAGGAGCTGTCAGGCCTGTCATGTCCTCTGTATCCTCTGCTCTGCCTGGTGTAGGGAGGAGAGGGTGTGCGCGAGCGGCTCAGTGAATATGGGATGGAGCGTTTAAAGCAGACCTATTCTGCAAAGTCTATTCTTTGCAGAGCTTTTAACCACGCTATAGTTGTTTCCGCTCACCATTTTTCTTATCCAAAGTTGTTTCTGGAGTGATTCGTGCATGTTTGCTTATTTTCAAGACAACATTTTGGTGATCAACCCCCGCTTTCACCGCCACCTGCATATGCCCACTGCTCTGTACTTACTTCATTCTCCAATTTTATTTTCAGGTGATACTCGTAGGATTCGGCACCTTAGCATCTTAATTATTCACAAGGTTATACCATAAACTGTATATGTAAATGGACATAGCTAACCTGCTAGCCACCGCGGCCCAAATAGGAAGTGCTCATGGTCCATCAATTCTGGCTTCAGTTCACTCTCTCTTGAAAAACTGCTTCATAACTGCTGTCAGACTCGTCATTTTGGTCTTAAAATGTTCATATTAACTATTCTACATGATCCTGGTTATTTTTATTTCGCTATTGTGTCCATAAGTCAACATTAATAACAGACAAGTGAGTCGTCTTCTTTCCCCAAGGTCACTCCCGTTAGCGTTAGCAACAGGTTTGATTGACAGCGTTGCTCCCTGCTAAACCAGCGGTGCGGGTGGGAAAGAGCCTCGCTTCAGATTGGCTCTTTGGTTGCTATGATACTCACGGTGAGAATTCCAAACATGGAACTTGGCCCCACATTGGCCCCTATAACTGCTCTAACCTCGATGAGCTCCATTTGCCTGGAGCTGAACGCCATGGGTGATGTCAAACTCCCTTTGTCCACTTCTTTATACAGTCTATGGTTTATAGATGCTTTTCACGACTCTGCGAAGTTTTGCAGTGAGGTAAACGCTAACAACAACTAGGATGCTAACACACAGACAATAAAATGCTCTCCAAATAGATGCAGACAGCACGCAATCGACTTACTTTGACCTCAAGAGCTGCTTTACAATATATCTGCACTGGGGCAAGACAAATTCCTCAAATACATGTAAAAAAAAATCAGATACAGCCACTTTCAGATGTTCTGTTTTATAAATTTAAAAAAACTGCAATTTGTCGTTATTACATAGATTAGAGAGCTGTGGCGTCTCTCAGGTGAAGTTAACCTCCAAACTTGTGCAGATCTTTCACTTTCCTCCTGAACTCTGAAACTCCCCTCTGCTGCTGGTTTGATGTAAAAACCCAGGTCTAATCAGGCCGTGCTGGTCTGGCCTCCGCGTCCTTAATCAAGCTCTCATCATGCGCCCGCTGCATGACTGATTCACTGTCAGTGCGAGCGTGCACGTGGACCGCCTCACAAGCGCGCACGTGCACTGCCTCCTGAGCGCTCGTTTTCTACGCCGGCCTCTCTGAAAGCTGCCCCCCACCGCTGTATTATACAAACTTACAGAAGGTTCATGCTTCAAGGGCCCATATTACGCTATTTTGGGATCTGTGTTATAATGTTGTTTAACACACAAACCCTGCATATATACTCTCAAACATAAAAAATTTGTGATTTCAAGTGAGAATACAGGAAGTGCTCCACTGTGTTTTTAAACTCCATACACCTTCACTAGACTCAGCCCTGGAATTGCCAATCTCTACTGAACTAAAGGTAAACGGAGCTGTTAACTTGAAAACTACCGCTTCATGACATCACAAGGTGGAACAGAGCATTCTGAGCTTTGGACAGACTAATAATAAAGAATTACTCAAACATGTGTGAATGAAACAAAACACAACTCCAGGCATGTTCTTGATGAGGTAATAATATTATAACATGGCTTAAAGCTCACATGAGTCAATTCTGGGGCGCAGGGTGGGGCGCAGGCCACAGACGGTGAGGAGCACTTGAGAGCACGTCTGTTGGCTGCCCTTATACATGCACACACCTGTATTAGCCTCTCTCATGGAGCTTTAGACCAGACCAAAGAAACATGAATTATAGAACTGTATGGTGCCTGAGGATGGCTCAGTGGAATCTATTTCATGCAGAACACACTGTGCTTTCTACATCTGATTCATGTGATACCTCCTTTCAGTCCGATATAATGTTAGGTAGGTAGAGAGTAGGCAAAGATTGAACTTAAAGGTGCTTTATGTCATTTTCTTGCTTGTCTGCGTGGAGATTGCATAGCCATGCAATGCTATATGTGGAACATGAAATGTTCCACATATAGCATTAAACGTCTTGTTTTTATTCGATTAAGGCTAATGCAAAAATACCTTTAAAATCATGCATGTGCATTCAGATCTGACCTGTCGATTGACCTGGTGGCCCTACTTGCTTGTCTCTATGGAGATAGATAAGTTTAGGGCCATATTGTGGAACATTCTAAGCATCTTCGTGCAGACAAACGTGGCATAGGAAAGGGCACCTTTAAATGAACTCTTAATTCCACATGCTGCACACCTTGGTGCAATGCTATTTTCTGACTTGACAGTACTCAAAGCAGGACTGTTGGATCTATCTACAGTTATTCCCATATCTATGACATTGGCCCCAGGCTCCTGAGGCCCCTTGGCCCCCACAGGGCCTCCCCTTCACAGGGACGTGTCAGGCACAAGAGCAGAGCAGCTCAGATGGCTCCTATGGTGGGGAAGAAGAAAGAACCTCTGCCTTGTCACTATTTTAACTGCCTCCAAGTTCGATACACGTTTTTTTGTTTTCATTTCTCAGAGACAAATAAAATAGTTTAGATTTATCCACCCATTCATCTTCTTCCACTTTATCCGAAGCAGGGTCATGGAGGCAGCAGGCTAGCCAAGAGACATAGTCCCTTCAGCGTGTCCTGGGTCTTCCCCAGGGCCTCCTCCCAATGGGACATGCCCGGAACACCTACCTAGCTGGCTCCTCTCCACGTGGAGGAGCAGCGGCTCTACTCCAACTTCCTCCCTTTTGACTGAGCTCCTCACCCTATCTCTAAGGAAGCGCCCAGCCGCCCTGTGAAAGAAACTCAATTAACCACTTGTTTCCACCATCTTGTCTTCCAGTCATTATGAAAAGCTCATGACCATGTGAGAGTAGGAACACAGATCTAAACCAGGACTAAACCAGGACTAAACCAGGGATTACAGGTGCTTTGCTCAGAGTTTTGCCTTTGGACTCAGCTCCTTCTTCACCACAACAGTCCAAGACAGCCACCAATCCACCTGTTAATCTCATGCTCCATCCTTCCCTCACCCGTGAAGGAAGGACACCCCACCCACCTGGAGAGTTTACATAAAGTTTGTTTTTTTTACTTTGAATTCTTTATAAATTGTAATCATGTTTAAAAGCTGTTACTTATGATAATGTCTGTAACATGTCTGTGTGTGTGGTGTCATTAGAGCCACGCAGCGGTGCGGAGATTCATACAGGTCATGGAGTTTGAACACTAACAGAAACCACAACACTATCCAGAGAGCATTCTTTCAGTATTCTTCCCTGAAACAATACAACTGTGATTTCAGATGTAACAGATGTGCTCACCACCTCCCAGCTGCGTTAATAGCTGCTGCCAAATGGAAGGTGTCGTTTGACTTGCCTGATATGTCATCGTAGAAAAATACAAAAAAACATATGTTGAAAGAAATGGACTCTATATTTCTGATTATTAGTGCGTGTTTTAAAGAGACCTAAGAGCCAAGATGTGAAAACAGAACAGGTGAGCGTTAACATCAAGACAGAATGGGAAAGACTGGACAAAAGAATGGAATAATAGAAGTAATAATAAAGTAATAATAGAAGTTTTATTTGATGTGGGAGCTGAAAACCCTTACGATGAGGACATGGACACACCTGCTTCATACCTTGGGTTGGACCATCTACCAGACCAGGGCTTGTCACCAGGTCCTCAAATGCAAAAGAAGGACAGATAATAATAGTCTTGTCTTCATTAACGTTGCAATTACCCCCATAACACTTTACGTTAATGGAAAATGCAATATTATGTCAAATAAAAACAAAATACCGTTCCGCTCTATAAAGGAGCAACTAGATCCCTTTACAATGTGTCTAGTGAGCATGACATCATAAAAGTGAGCCAAGCAGTGGTCTGTTTGAGCGACCTGGAAAGCATCTGTCCTCAGCAGTTGCTTGAGGATGACGTACAGGAGATATCCCAGGCTCACCGATGATGTAAGTGGAAGAATTTCACAATAAAACTACAAAACAGCTTTACTATTGTCTTCACAGGTTGTAAATGCAAGTCTTTTTGAAGGTGTTTTCTTTATAAATATATATTTTTACTGCGCGGTGGAAAAACTGCATAAAAGGCATCCCTTACTTTTGTTGTCCACCACCGGGTTCGGGGGTTGCCATGGAGACAAGCACCAGAGACTTTACGACCAAGGCACGTGGCTGGAGGTCAGAAGACACGACAACAAAGTCAATCATGGACCTCCAGCCCTGGGGGTCCCTGTGCTTGAACATGGCTGACAATGGCACTGCTGTATCTAATCCCCATCACATCAGACGATATGACAAGGCTACTGTCAATCGAACTGGGTACCCTCCATTCATCTGGCAAATTGTTGAGCCACTACACCACTGGCATCCCCACCAATTTAGTAGCGTTCCAATCTGTAACTCCAGTCTTTCTCCTTGCCCTCCGCCCTGTCCTTGTCCTCCGCTGACCCTCCCTCCTCCCTCCCTCTCTGTCTATCTCTCTCTCCATTTTTCTTCCTGATTTACTTGGCTCCACGGAGGCTTTGCAGATGAGAATGTTTATTTATGGCTATCAATATTTAATTGAGTTGACTCTAATCTTGCGTTAGCGGCTTCTGAAGTCTCGCAGTGGCTCTTTAAATATTAAAATGAATTGGAGCGGAGATACAGTAAAGAGGCTTGTCTTAATTGTTGTGGGAGAGCAGGTAGCGGCGCGCACATTAACAAACAGGTCTGAAATGAGTTTTCCTGTGGAGTGTGGAAGCAGTTGTGAAAAGATGCAGCCTAATTATTCATTCATAACAAGGAAAAACAAAAGACGCTGGAATTCAGGCTATTTATTACCCTGCAGGTGCTGCAAACCTATGATCATAATTTGCATTTTGCTTATTTACAATGAAAATTATTTGGAAAGTTGTTTTTAAAAAGCTTTATATAATGATATGTTATAGCGCTGTTTTATATTTCATCAATGCATGTTTGAGTAATCTAGTGATCTCTCCCGGGCCCTATTAGAGCCCTCCTTATGGTTAGCAGCCTGTACAAGACTCAGTCCACAATCCCACGTCATCCATGCTCCCACATCATATTTTTCCATAAATATGCATAAGAGTGATACAAAAAAATACACTACAACTTCACAAACCTGGTGCGATGTGCAGTAGTTTCATTAGAGGGATGCACTCTGATTTTGTCGTGATCGCGCTCTGAAGGGGGAGTGACTTTACGCAGAGAGCAAGAAGTGCATGAACTCAGACCGTCAAAAACAAAAAGAGAGAGGGGTAGTACTCAGTTAAATTTACTTGAGTAACTTTTTAAAGAAATTATACTTTTCTGCGTACTTTTGCAGCAGCATACTTTTACTCCTTCTTGAGTAATACATTGTACATGAGACACAGATGTCATCCAAACATTACAAATGTTTTCCTAAAAACTAAAATCTCAATCGTATCTGAATTATACTTTTAATCGTAAGGCAGATTTGAGCGATTTACAACAAGACGTTTAGTAATTCCAAGTTTGTGGCTCTGTGAGTCTTGGCTAACATTAGCGCAAACACACAACTGAATCACATCTTTGGGGTTAAATAATAACACAGCTTTCTAAAACTATAGAGTAAAATGTATTTTCATGTTTATTTATTTGTGCGAACAGAGAAGACGTTGGACTTTGTGCCAGTTTTTGTTTCATGTGGATAGGTCCAGTAATTACAGAGATATTAACCATAAACCAGGTCAACACATCTGCGATCTGACAGTTAAACAGCAAATTCCACCACAGAATTCTGACGTGTCTCCAGCTCTGTTTTATTTCCAATTTTATGTCTTCTTTTTACATTAATTTTGCAGAATTTTTGAAGCAATAGGTCATAACTTGTTCAGTGCTTGCAAGACACGGCTTCAGTTCTGATCAAAAGTTAGCATTAGCATTTATTTATTCATTTAATTAAGTCAAGATAAGGTTTATCATGCAAAAATACATGTTTACGCTGCAGCTGTGTTTAGTACAAACAGAAGGCAGAATGATGTCATAATCCCGAGACAGATCCTCTCTCACATCAGGGTCGGATCATGTCGATGTCCAGTCAGATCAGCACGCGTTAGCTTTCATACAATTAGCATTCATTAGGAGAGCGCGAAGAAGCTAGCCACGTACACTTCCATCCCCACTACTGTCCTCCTCCACCTGCCGGCTGCCTGAATCGATATAGCTGTTTGCGAGAGGGGCCGGTGCATTTGTTGCGTTGACTTTTTCCAATTTCTGCATTTGAGATTAGCGGCGCTTTGGAGCACGGCACTCATTTTGAGAAACACAAATTCATTGAGCGGCTGCCGGAGCGCCGTGCCCCCGGGCGAGAGAGAGGGAAGTGCGCTAATGAAAAGACAGACAGTTGTGTTATTTAAATCACCAGGCAGCATCACCCCGGGCAACTCGCGCGCTCTCTCTCTCGCCATCACATGCTCTCTTTCTCTCCATCGCTCTCTCCTTCTCTCTATCATTACACGCTCTCTCTCTTTCTGTCTCCATCACGCTCTCTCCCTCTCTTTCCATCACGCTCTCGCTCTCCATCGCAGTCTCTCCCTCTCGCTCTCTCTCCAACATGCTCTCTCTCTCCATGGTATGCTCTCTTTCCCCCTCTCCCCCCCTCCTTCTGCCCATCGCTCTCTCTCTCCATCATGTGCTCTCTCTCCATCATTCTCTCCCTCTCTCTCATCGCACGCTCTCTCTTTCTGCCCATCACGCGCTCTCTCTTTCCATCACACTCTTGCTCTCATCACAGTCTCTCCCACTCACTCTCTCTCCAACATGCTCTCTCTCTCCGCCTTCTGTCCATCGCTCTCTCTCTCCATCACGTGCTCTCTTTCTCTCCATTGTTCTCTCCCTCTCTCTCTCTCATTGCACGCTCTCTCTCTTTCCATCTCGTCACACTCTCTCCCTCTCTTTCCATCACGCTCTCCATCGCAGTCTCTCCCTCTCACCCCCCTCTCTCTCCAACACATTCTCTGTCTCTCTCTCTCTCTCCATTGCACACTCTCTTTCCTCCTCTCTCGCCCCCTCCTTCTATCATCGCTCTCTCTCTCTTCGTTGCACTCTCTGCCTGTCTTTCCCTCTCTCTCATCACTCCCTCTCCGTCCTCCTCTCTTTCCGCTCTCTCTATATCGCTCTCTCCCCCCTCTCTCTCTCTATGGCTCTCTTCCTCTATCTCTTTCCATCACCCTTTCTCAGTTCATCACACACTCTTCATAGGTCTCTCTCTATTTGTCTCTCTCTCATCACACTCTCCCTCTCTCTCTCTCTATAACGCTCAGTCTCTATCACTCTCCTTCTCTCTCCCTCTTTCTGCTCTTGTTTTTTACAGCACAGGCCTAATGGAATCACATGAAGACTCGAGCTGAATCTACGCGCCAATATAGTGCCTGACATGTGATGAAAGCCAAGCAGCACTGAATTACACCAGTCAAATCCAATCAGCGCTGTACCACTGTGTGTACAACCAGGAGCAGGGCCGCTACTGCGGGGAGGCAAGAAGGGTATGTTTTAGGTAACTCTTTGAAAATGTTGTTGTCTTTAAAGATTTATGCAAAATTGACTTGGATACAGCAAACACAAACTGTTCAAATCACACAATCCAACAGTCCTTAACTTCTGTCCTTTGAACTGGGCATGCTGCACTTCTTAGTTGTTAAATAAAAAATTTAAGAGCTTAATAAAAAGTTTAAAAACTTGTCAGTGTGCCAGCCAATCGGCCGCAGGAGCAGTCAACCATGACCACGGCAACCACTTCACCCATACTGTGGAACATTCCAGCAGTAACATCTCCATGGACACAAGCAGGAGGTGGAGGCTCCAGCAGAAAAGTTGTTTAGTGTGTCTTTAATCAATCAACTCCAAAGCTCAAAATGCTCTGTTCCACCTTGTGATGTCATGAAGTGGTAGTTTCCAAGTTAACAGCTCCTTTTACCTTTAGTTTAGAAGAAATTTCCAGGGTAGAAATTATGCAAATGATTCTAGTGAAGGTGTATGAAGTTTGAAAATACAGTAGAGCACTTCCTGTAGTACCGCATGACATCACAAGGTGGAACAGAGTTTTCCGTTTGAGAAAAAAAGCAGCCTAAATATGCAGGGTTTGTGTGTTAAACGTGTGAATGAAACAAATCACAACTCCAGGTATGTTTTTAATGAGGAAACAACATTATAACACAGATTAGAAAATAGTGCAATATGGGCCCTTTAATATTCAAATGTGTTTACTTTATTTCATTCCTGCGTTGACTTTTTGGTCTGGTGAATGGAACATAACAAATGACAGACAAATGAAGAGAAGTGCTGTCCAGCTGTGAATGAGTCACTTATCACTGTAGTGTTTCCATTAGAGCTCATAGTGGAGCGTCCAGCTGACAGGAGCGGACAGGAGTGGACAGGAGTGGACAGGAGCGGACAGGACAATAAGACTGATGTGCTCATAAATAGGACATCAGACACAGCCTCACATTTTATTGCCTGGCATAGAACAGAATGATATCGCTCTGTACTTTTTATACAGAGAGATATCAATCTGGTCCCCACTCCCCCGTTGGCGCTCGAGTCCGACCAAATGTGATCGTGCAATCAGATTTGTTTATTTCAGCGAAACGAATGAGCTCATTGGTCACCTATTATTTACAAATAAAATTACATTTCTTTCACGTCAGATTAACAGAATTTACTGCTTCACTCATTGATTCTGCAGACATCCGCCATGTTTTTTCCATCCTCGGTCCGTGCTGGTCCCCGTCAATCACGCTCATCTGAACTGGATCTGAACTGAATTGGATGTGTATTTTGGATCCCAGGCAGAGATTTTTAACAGTGCAAATACAAAGACTGCACTCACAGCACAACATCCTTTCATCACTAATGCAGCTTGCTACAGTGAATCAATCAATCACTTTATTTGTCTCTGAGGGACAATTTAAGCACATTGAGCAGTAAAATACAATAATAATAGAAAAGCTCAAGCAAAAGTCTCAGTGCAGCTCAACTGGTAGAGTCATCAGATCCTGTGTCAGGGCAGTTTGCTGAGAGTAACATCCCTTAGGACAAAAGTGCCCCTCCTCTGTGTCCTCTTTGTCTCTCTGTATCACAGCAGCCTCCAGGTGACATTTGGAGAAACAGAAAAGCCTCTCCTAAGCCTCTCTCTCTCTCTGCTGTCTTTTTTCGGTGGATGATGAGACTGGTCATTCCCTCGAAGTGCCTCCTGTCTTATTTGGTGTAAAAAAAATCTGTGGCATTTCAGAGCTAGCTGGTTAGCACACCTAGCTCCATGCACGGTCGCCATGGATACAGGAAAAACAAACTGCGCAAACCACACAATCCAATAGTCTTTAACTTCCCTCCTTTGAACTCCCAAATTTTAAGTCCAAAATTTAAGATAAAAATTTGAAAAGTGTAACAAACTCCTCAGTGTGCCAGGCAGTCAGCCACAAGAGCAGCCGACCACGACCTCAGCAACCACGGAACTTCATAATTAGAAACATACACGGGGTCGAGAGATAATGTAATGTATGAGAAACTTGCAAACAACTGAATAAATGCAAGATAGATAGATAGTTTAATGCCATACAGTGGAACAGTCCAGTTGAAGCAATATGGCACTTTTACTTGAATACCAGCTGTGAATGTGAACTGAGGACTCTTTATATCCGCTCTTAAAACCAGATCGACTTAATCCTGGTCCACACGGAGTTAATGCCCCGTCTGAGCGAGCAGATGCAGGGAGGCAGGGCGGCCACAGGGGGCACACGCGAGCACGCTTGATTGGATTTAGATTAGGACCGGCCCGACTTAATGGGTCTGGAGTAATACTGTGCAGTAATGAAAAGTTGCCCCAGGCTTGTGTGTGTGTGTGCGTGTGTTCGCGTGTGTGTTTACGTGTGAGGCAGATTGTCTTTTAATCCCTCAGAGAAACATGGACAGAACTGATGTTATTGTGTTGTTTTGTCTCACGGCGGTTTAGTTGACATGAAGTGCAGTCCCAACCATAGACTGTAAGTCCGATTCTTTATACAGTGAAGAAGTGGACTAAGTGAGTGTGATGTCACCCACAGCGTTCAGCTTCAGTCAAATGAAGCTCATTGAGGCTAACGGTTACAGAGGCGAATTTGGAGCCAAGTTACATATTTGGAATCCTAACCGTGAGTATCATAGAAACCAAAGAGCCAATCTGGAGCAAGGCTGTTGAAGGTAACGCCCCTTCCCGCCCACAACGCTGGTTTAGCAGGGGTGGGCACTTAGCAACTCTGTCAATCAACTTGTTGCTAACGCTGGTTTGTTATTAATGTTCATATCTTGATTTAGGGACAAAATGTAGAGCGGGTTAATATAAACATTTTCAGACCAAAATGACGAGTCAACAGTTACAGAGAGAAGGGCAACAGTGTTTCAGTACAAAGCGAATTAGTGCCAGAGCTGATGGAGCCAGAAGCGCATCCATGCTCACTTTCGATTTGGAACACGAAGGCTAGCGGTTTAGCTATGTCCAGAGATTTATACAGTTGATGGTTCCAACATATAAAGCCAAATCTGGAAGTACACGCTAAACTCCGCCCACAACCACATTTCAGATAGAGCTGCTAAACTGGGCAGTACCTGGAGGACTAAAGGGGATAGTGAGGCTGGAGAAGGGGCGGAGTCTGGCCACTGGAGGCAGCACACATAGTTTTGGACTGTTTTTGATCAGAAAGCTGCAAATATACTGCAAATATATATGACTACGTAGAGAATGCTATTAAAAAAAACATGTACCGTATTTTCCGGACTGTAAATCGCACTTTTTTCATAGTTTGTCCGGGGGTGCGACTTATACTCAGATGCGACTTATATGTGAAATTATTAAAATATATAATTTCACATCTTCGTTATTGTCACACTGACAACTGCATGAGGGCACTCTCAGCTTGTACCAGTGTGACAGCCACGCGGAAGCAGAAACATCACTTCATCTACTTCCAGAGCAGGCGGATTTGTTCAGAAGCGACACTGAGGATGAAGAATTCAATGGATTTAGTGACTTGGAGTGAAATTGAGAGTAAACTTGTTAGCTTGTTTTTTATGCTTTAGTTATCTGATTAACTGTTAATGTCTTACGTTAACATACCAGACATGTTTTCAGTTCACTGTCTATGCTTCATGTAGCTGAATAAATATGCTTTTTAACTTATAGAATTAAAATAGTGCCAAATTTTATGACCACATTTACACTGTTTACCATCATATTACTGAAGACAGATATGGCACTGGATTTATATGAGGCTTTTAAAGACACCCAAAGCATTATTTATCCCCTCCACACTCAGTAGAGGTGTAAGGTAAGACTACAGTGATCTGGTTTTATTGGCGAACATAGAACCGTAGACTGGAGAGATTTCACAAGTATATTCTATGGTTAAAGTGGAACTAAACACTGAACACTTTTTGCTATTAAACTATGTATATAACTGTGTATACAGTGTTTTATAGAGCGCTTTTCAAGACATCCAAAGTATTATTTATTCCCTCCACACTCAGTAGTGGTGTAAGGTACTATATGGTAACATTAGCACCAACACTACATGCTGTTTTAATAGTAATTTTTTGACATTTTTGTGCAAACTAAAGGTGAATTTGCAGCTACTACATGACATCACACTGCACTGGCCTTATACAAACACCTGACTGCAGAGGTGGAGTTTGAAGTATGGATATCTGTTAGACCAATCACACTGTTCTTAATACGTCCAGACCCGCCCCTCCTCCCCCCTCACTCTCCCCTTTAGTCTTCCAGGTGCTGTCCAAGTTAGAAGCTGTTTGCAATGCGGTTGTAGGCAGAGTTTAGGTGTTTAGTTCTACTTGAAGGGGAGAGTGAGCGGGAGGAGGGGTGGGCTCTGGGGGACTAAAGTGATTGGTCCAACAGGTATCCACGCTTCAATCTCCGCCTCTGCAGTCAGGTGTTTGTAATCAGGAACACTGTGCTTTAATAAGGCCAGTGCAGTGTGATGTCATGTAGTACTTGAAAAAGCAGAAATTCCAGAAAACTGCAAATTCACCTATAGTTTGCACAAAAAAGGCCAAAAATGACTATTAAAACAGCATGTATACAGTTTAGTAGCAAAAAGTTGTTGTTAAGTGGTTTACTTGTTCCCTCCACACTCAGTAGTGCTAACTTCTGTTGTAGCCACAGCTGCCCTGGGGTAGAATACGGTAACATTAGCATAGTTTATTCTTCTCGTCAGTCCTGTTTCGTCTTTATGTTCTTACTTCATGTTGGCCCAAGAAGCCCTCAACCATAAAGTCTCTAAAATGTTGATATAATCATCACAGCCTATTCACTAATAAACTTACTTTTACACCAAATTCTGTTCTGTTTAGCACCCTCCCTACACCCTTTACACCGCTCCATATGTGAGCGGAGTTGTTATTAAAATGTGCAGTTATTGGGCTGTGAGACAGAGAGGAGTCCCAGCAGACCCAGACTAATGCATGCAGCCAAATATAGGATCCACTCTCACACATTATACACTGCAACAAATACATAACTCCAGCTCCTATGCCATTTTAATAACTTCAAACAGAGCATGGGAAACAGGCTCCACGTCACCGGGACCACGTCTGTCTGTATGGGACATAAAGGAATTCAGGAAGAGTAATACACTGGTAAAGTGTTGGGATTGGTATGTCTGCAGCCAATCATTAATCAGTGCTAGTGCAGCCTAGTGACTAACTGAAAAAACAGACGTCTAATACTAGCTAACTTGTCACTGTAGTGTTATTTGAAAGGGACCAGTGCCGGCCTTAGCTCTTTTGGCGCCCTAAGTGAGATTTCTGATGGTGTCCCCCATAATAAATAGTAGAAAAATTGGACATTTTTGCTAAGACCTTTGTGGGCATTAGTCCATTAATTAGAGGGCCTGAACAAAATTCTCAATTGATTTTGTAGCAAGTAAATTTAAAGCAGGGGGGTCTGGTGTACCCCAGGAAATTTTGAACAAACCAGAAGTAATCCTAGTAATCTGGTGTAAATTAGATCAACTCATATTTTTTACAGTAGTTAATTTGTCTATGAGTTCTACATTATGATTAAAGGCTTCTTCACTCCAAGATTCAAAGAGGGGCATTCGTTATTATAAAAACACTTGTGTCACAGTTGGGGTTCATGAAACCTCCTCTTTTACATGTCACTGGTGAGGAGACCAGATAAATGACATAAATATCATGAAATAAACATTTTATATTATTTAATATGGGGATAGGTTTAGTTGTAGCAAAGGGCAGAGATAGAGAATTTCACATTTATGAATGTTTATGGGTCTTATTATATCATTTAATAAACTTGCATTTATAGATGGGACATTGTAACTTCAAAGCTTGTTTAAAAATACATTTTTCTCCCATATGGGACCTCATATATGGGGGTATGCATTAGCACTGCACTAGCACTGATTAATGATTGGCATTCAGGATTCAGAGCACAAGGCAGCTGTGGCTAGCTCAACTGTTAGGGCATCTGACTTTCACATGGGAGACCTGGGTTTGAATCACCCCCAAGGGCATAAGGAGTAGTTACCAACAGCCAGTGTGGGTCCTTGGGCTACTGCCTACCTCATACAACGATGAGTGCAAATCAAACTTACGAAATGCCGGCTCAGATGTCGATGAGATGATGTTGATAGGAAATGGGTGAGAACAAGGCTTTGTTGGAATACTACTCCAATGAACTGAGTTAACATCAACTCCCCAACTGGAGATTGGGTACAAAGCCCCAGTAAGTATCACGAGGCAGCAACTGACCGGAAAGATAAGATCACAGCCCAAATGAACACAAGGCAATCCTAACACCAGTTACTGAGGCTAAGTGAAGTACCATCTGAAAGCCTCCGAGAAGATGTGAATGCAGCATTGAGAGTGATCCCTACCTCACCATCACAGAAACCTATGAGCTGATGTACAGAGAGATGCTTGGCTATAAGAGCAACCATGGAAGCCATGAGAAGCAATACCCACCATGGAAATGACAGTTAGAAGAAAAAGGAACATGAGAAACTAGAGAAACACCAGGGGCTCAAAGAAGAGCTGGAGAAGGTCTGGAAGGTGAAAGCATCAGTGGTGCTAGTGGTCATCGGAGCACTCGGGGCAGTGACCCCCAAACTGGAGCGGAGCACTCAGGGCAGTGACCCCCAAACTGGAGGCTACAGCAGATCCCAGAAAAAACATCAGACATCTCAATCCAGAAAATTGCAATACTAGGAACAGCAAAGATATTGAGCAGAACCCTCAAGCTCCCAGCCTGAGTGTGAAAAAAGGATGAGGTGAGATTTATGTATATTTATATTTACATATATTATATATATAAATAGCATCCGGTGCCTCCTCTCTGCTCAGAGCTCAGTGAGAGGGCCAGTTAGGCCCAGACTATCCCGTGTGTGCTCCACTCTACCAGACTCAGAGAGGAGACTGATCAAAGCAAGACCTTGAGTGAGCAGACAGCCGCGTGGATCAGCCTTGACTATTCAAATGAACCTCAGCACGCAGTATTTAAAAGGCCTGCTTCGTGTCATCTGAAATAATTACACCTCTAAAGGCAGCCAAAAGACTACACCACTTCAGTATTGTATTTTTGAAGTATTCTTTTAAGTAGGTTTTGAAGCAGTGGTACAAGGTGCCTTTGTGGATATAAAATTTCAATGTACAATTGCTTTTTGATACTTGGATCACACACAGTTTTTGCAAAGCTGTCTTAAAAATGTGAAAAAACAGAACTAGTTAATTTTGCAATGAATTGCAATGGTCCAACGTTATTCCTCACTTACCTTATGCATTCCAAGCATCCTAATTATTTGCTATGATGAGTTTATAAAAGCTAACTACAACTAGCATGCTAACCACACAATTCCTGATTCTCAGACAACGCATTGCTTTATATTTAGAGGCAGACACTATACAGCGAATTTATTTTGACCTCAAGAGCTACTTATAGAATACATCTGTACTGGGGCAAGACAAGTTTTGCTCAAATACATGGATAACACTCGGCTAGAGGCCCTCTAAGGTTTAGTGGTTTGAATTCTTCCCGGTTCAAAGGATGTTGTTGTGTCACTGAGCCAGGCACTCGCCTTGCATGTATATATGTGTTTGGCTGTAGATGACCAGGTTAGGCAAGGGCATGAAAGCACCCTTAAGGCGGCCTTGATAGAACTAATGTATTATGAATATCAATACGTTTGAGTGATTGGCAGATGGTTCGAGAGAGCTCAGGCCGGGTTCATATTAGATTTAGGGGTCTGTGTTCAGAGATATAATGAGAGATGAGGCCGTATGTTCTGGACAGGCTGATGGTCAGATCAAGGCCAGAAAAGCAATTAATTAATTACTGAAATTATAGCCTGCGCTTTAAATAAGGGTATTATAATCACATCTGAACCTGGGTTGCAGATAAAGAGAGGGTCTTATGAAAAATGGATTTTTCTACCATGTTATAATATTATCCCCTCATCAAAAACATGCCTGAAGAAGTTTTACATGTCATCCATGTATGTTCGAGTATTTAGCGATCTCTACCGAGCACTCCTCCCTCTTCGAACCCTCCTTACGGTTAGTGGTAAGATTTTGTGTAATGCTCAGCCCACAAGCTCACGTCACCCATGCTCCCACACGACAATTCTCCATAAATATACAAAAACATGATACAAAACTGTAACAGCAACTTCACAAACCTGATGCAGGGTGCAGTAGTTCATTAGTGGGATGCAGCTGATTGTGTGGCAGTCAGGGGATGGGTCAGGGGAGCACCTGTCAGGTCTGGGAAGGGCAAACATATGTCAGGTTACATTAGAGCAGAGTGTT
>KN483368.1:16854-33624 GCA_000787095.1 Periophthalmodon schlosseri | reverse complement strand
TTAAACCTGGAAAAGAAGAAAAAACTGCCTGTTTGTACTTATTTTCCCTAGTAAAACGTATAACTCAAAACTTAAACACATATTTAATAGTATGCATTAAGAATTATAGTCGCCATATACCCATGAATTTTGGGATTGTGATACACATTAACTACATATTAACTATGTCATTCTAGTTATATTAGTTAGTTTAGTAAAGCTATGGATTTTTAATATATACACTAGAGGAGTTGGTGTTCACTCAAATGTATACTGACACTACAGTTGTACTCACCAGTAGTGGTCCAGCAGCTGAAGGAATTGATACATTGTTCTTTTGTTTACCTTTTTATTTGTTGTGGCTAATCATGTTCCTTCAAATGAGTTGCTGCCTGCTCGCATCAAAGATGGCACATTTGTTTTATGATTTTGCTTATTCCTTATTCCTGACCTCTACACACCTTTCTAAAACCTCATTGTATGAAAATGAACGTGTTTTATTGAACGTGTTTATGTGTACAGGAGCGCTGTGTGGACAACTGTGCTGGGAAGCTGATCCGTTCTAACCACCGCCTGATGGCTACCTATGTCAACCTCATGCCTCGTATGGTGCAGCGGCGCATGGAGGAGATGGAGAGCAAGGCAGCTGAAAATGCAAAGCTAGAGGCTGCAGCCGCGGCATCGGCCAGTGTGGGACCTGAATCTCAAGTGACAGCTCAAAACTCACTTGAACTGAGCACGGACCAAGTTGGAAAATCAGGAGTCACATCAGTTACACCTCTTACTGAAAATATGAACAGTGTAGAAAGTGGGACCTTGCTTACTGCAGGTTTAACCGGATCCCAAAATGTAGAATTGTCTCAGTCTGTTTATACACCACCAACACCCTTATCTGAAGATGTTCCTATGTCCACAGCTTCTGTCCCACAAATGTTCACAGAAAAACCAGCTGGCCCAGAGTAAGAATTTATGTGTAGAATCTAATCCTAAATACTAAGACATTTCAAATAATTGATTGTAATTTCTCATAAGTAATAGTAAATAATGCACATCTGAATAAACTTTGCCATTTCATGGGAAACTAATTTGATTTTTTTTTTTTTTTGTATGTTAAAAACTGCAGTATATGTCAGCATAGTCATATAGATGAGCAAGTCTCATAATAGCGCAGCAGCATTTTACTACAGTCTGCTAAATTGTTATTTACAATGATGGGAAAAGGCATGCATATAATTTGGGAACTTCGGTTGTAGTTGGAATTGGTGAATGCTATGTTTTGTATATTCTCCAGCATATGGTGCATTTAAAGTTTTTTTTGTCACCAGATGTCCTCTCTGGTTTGATGGCTGCTGTTGGGTGTTGGCCCTGGGTTGTGTTTTGGGTGTGAGCATAGATCATGAACTTCATCACATCAGCACTACTTCCTGTGTTACCCTTTACATGGTGTGTGTACAATCTATGTGCATAATGTATGTAGACATCAGAGGGCAGCATTCCCATTGTCTGTGATCTTAAGATCTTAATCTCCACCTTGGCTTAGGCCAGTCTAAGTACAAACCGATAAAATCACAATAAACTTGTGGGTGCTTTTTTGAAAGTCATGCTTTCAAATGAGCTGAACATAATCCAGGAAAGCATTGTGGTATTGAAAAAAGCAATGCAAAAAGCAATGGCTTTTTGCATTGCTTATTGCATTGCAATAAGCAAGAAGTCAAGACTTCTTTGACTTCTTTCACTATACAACACTATATTTGTATTTTCTTTGTTTTCTTTGCTTTTTTTTTTTTTTTTTTTTTTTTTAATTTGGGCATATTTACTCCAACTAAAGCTGTCTTCAAAATAAGACTCAATATGAAGTAAAAAAAAAAGTAGTCTTATGTCAGGTTAGTGGAATTTAGATTTCTGGTGGTGGCTGTCTGTACTGCTTCAAAAATGATATAATGGCAAATGTAGGCTCTAGAAACTAAACTGTTAGGCAGTGCATATAAACCTGTCGTATGATTATAGATAGTAACAAAACAGACATAATTTAAAGCTTATTTATTCACTTTATAGAACCTATTTTCGCCATTTACGTTGCTGACACACACCTCCTGACCTGACCTCCGTGCTGCTTTTGAGAACTATTTTAGAACGTAGCATATTCTTTGTGTAGTTGTGCATAGCGTCCACCAGGAGTCGTCGTAGAGCTGCTTGTCCTGGGGCATTGACGTCTGCTGCGCGCAGCTCCCCTCGCCAAGGCGCGTCTCTCCCCCGTAGCCCACATCAACTTTGAGGAGGAGCGGGGCGTGGACTTTTCTTGGTCTTCAGACTTTAGGAGACGGACTACTTTGAGGGGAAAAGGGACTATTGAGAAAGCGATCAATAAACGGCAGGTAAGTCTCTTCTTTTGGTTAACTTGTAAGATCTTGACTCAAAAGCTGCGTTGCTGCCCACCTTAGATTGGACTTTTTGACAAAAGAGTTCAAAGTGAGTGTATGGTTCGATCCGTCGGAGTTGGACGTTCATGGAAAGAATGGGAAATATAATATCAGTCTGAGTTTTTTTTTTTATTAGTTTATTATTATTTTGTCTGGAGCCTATTTTTAAGTGGAATGCTGAAATGTTTTGTAAAAGCAGTGTAACAGTTTCTATGTCATCCTCTACTAAAGAATTCCTGTCTGCCTGCCATTCAAGAGTTCCAATGGATGGATCTCCTTATACCATATAAGGAAAAACATAGGCGGCTACTTACTCACTCAGCTACTAGTCTGGTATTTACTATGAAGCAACAATAGTTTTAATATAAACTAGACCATTGTCGAATATAAAAGACAATAATTTATAATTAGACATTACATTTATAGGCCTATTTAGTTTAGTTTAGTTTAGTTTAGTTTAGTTGCAGCTTGCATGCATACAATTTGTTTGTTTCAGAATAGGACTATTAAAAGTGACATAAAAATAAAAAGGTGAAAAAATAAATTAATCAGGTGTTCTGAGCAAATCTTTGAACATGAACAAGTAGTCTATGGCCTATTTGTACATTGGACTGTATTATTGCATTCACACTTTCAATAAGTCTACTGTTTATAACTGAACAATTGACAAAATATATTCTTATGCGTTTAATTATAGTGCTAAGCCTCTAGTGTTGGACTATTTCCCACCTCTAGACTCATAAACAAACTGGATGCCTAGAGTTGTCATTACTATGATATGAAGTTACATTCACTCAACACCTATTGCAGGCTACATGATATCAAGACTTGAGACAGGAGCGGTGACCAGCCCAGAGAGGAAGTCTTGAGTCTAAACATGGATGACATCTTCACTCAGTGTCGAGAGGGGAACTCTGTAGCTGTCCGACTTTGGCTGGACAACACAGAAAATGACCTGAACCTGGGGTAAGTGTGTTTTGTCTCTCCTCTCAAGGGCTGGGATACTGAGCTTTGAACATCAGAAAGCTACTATCTTGTCCCTGATATGAAGTTACAGCAACAAGGGTATCCAAAGAACATGGAGGAGCAGTATGTAAGATTTTTATTTTAAATTCCATAAACATGACCTAACATTTGAAAGAAAGTTGAAGTCGAAAGATGCCAAAGGAGTTACATGTAGTTGCAGGTAAATTCAGAGTGTTGTAATATAGCCTTAGGGCATACATTTCCAGAGCTTTTTGACTTGTCTATAACACACTGATCAGATTGGCTACATATGGCTTTCTTAGGGCAAGGTCTTTGGCATATTTAATGTTTAAAAATAGTTTCCTTCAGTTGTTTTTTTAAGTTTTCCATTTTTATGATGTCATCTCCAAAAACTGTGCATGTGTAAAAAGCAGTGTGGTAATTTATGGAGGCTGTCGGCTGTGACTCAGCGCAGCAGACCAGTCCAGGCCTCACTTTTAACAGACTGGAAAAGCACTGCTTAAAGCATTAACCTAAAATGAACTGAAAACATATAGTTAACACAAAGGGCATATTTAAAGCTTTAGTATTTTTAAATGGAAATATATATCAACTTCTTTTGGATGATGCTAGACTGAAATTGTACAAATACTCGTTTCCTGAGGAGCAATGGGAACATGGGAAATAATATAGTAATAACTTCAAGTAAGAGACTTCACTCACATTGCCTGTGAGAATATGGTAAGGTGGTATAGAGCAGAAGGGCAGTCAACAACAATGCCATTAGTGTGCCAACAGCTGTAGATGCAGACGCAGCTTACCACTACCAAGGAATAGAAAAAATATTGGACTTGTTTTTTTGAAAGCTCAGGAAGCCTGATATAGCCAGATTTTTTTTTTTTTTAGCACAAAAACGTACCTGCCAGTATCAAGGGTTTCAGAGTATTCAAAAATGACCACATTAGCAATTACTAATTCAAAACAAATTATCCTGTCTTTTGAATGGAAAAGCAAGGTTGAGACTGCAGGGCTGCAATAGGGTGCACCATCATTTTTAAAATATTTGCTCCTCGTTTGAGGCAGGTTAAAAATGACACTTAATGGAAGCAGATCTTCTTTGAACCTGAATTGCATCCTCAGTCAGTAAAAGTCCTAAAAATGGTGCCTATAAACAGGAAGTTGAAACCCATGAATACCTGACCTACAATGGCCTAAAACAATTTATTAATAATCAGTTATTTGTATAATCCACAGCCTTGGTGGGAGAAGGGCTACAGTTTGTTTACATTACTCCCTTCATAGAAAGCCGCTCAGAGAGACCTCACTGTGAAACTCCAGATTATCTCATTCTTGGGCAGGTCCTTATATGTGCAGTGTGTTGACGTTGACTTTAAGCGCTGCAGAGTCTACAGCCAACCACAGTGCAGCCAAGGCCATTTCCTCTGCTTAGCTCCATACAGGGACTGACCCTCGTACTCCCATATAAACATCATTATGCAGTCATTCCGCAGGGGGCTGCTTTGTTTCTGATGCTGAGTGGGCTCAAGTATGTGGCTTGAAATATCTCTAATTATAAGAAACAGAAGTGTTTATCAAACAAGAAGTATTTGGAGAAAACTCACTTATAGGCTAAATATTTTTTACTAGGAACTGTAATAACAAATTCTGGTCATTACTCTTAGCTTGAAAAACTATAAAGAGAAATGACAAGCAAGTAGGTAATGGATTCAGTTTAACTCAGTGCTGCATACTTCTTCAATGTGTGGGAAAATATGGTAAAATAGCTCCTACTTGTAAACCTTGAAGAGGTTTTTGGCGCAGTCTCAAGAAGCTGTTTGTGAATTTGACACAGGAAGGCACAGGGAGGAGGAAAGGGAATGTGGCTGAGGATTCCACCAAGCATTTTCCGCTATGTCATTCCTGCGTTTTTTCCCTGTTACTTTAAATAGTGCTTTGCAAGTACTCACTGTCTGTGGTTGTGAAACGACTAAAAAGTAAATAACTGATATTCAGTTGTTAATTATAAGTTGTTAGTAATAAGTGCTGTATATTTTACTTTGAAATTTGTCTTACTTAATGAGTTCATTAGTTCTTGTGTCCATATACATTGACCATTTAAGCTTCAACATTTTGCTTCCCAGTGGTGTAGACTTGGTTTGGTCCTGTTCTAGTCCTGGTTTTGTTGCAGGTTTTACGTGTATGTGTGGAGACAGTATATGTCTTTGGTTGTCTCTCAAGAATAGAACCTAAAAGTTTGATCTTACAATACATTGCATACACTGTTTTTGACTCAGGACAGTTTGGCTGCTGGGCTTGCACAGAAACTTTGCATATCAGATGATACAACTACTATGTGTGTGGTTCTGTATTTGACACTGATGTTCTCACACCCCCTATCTCCTAATCTTTATTTAGACTTGAGCACATGCTTTTATTGCGACCTGCAGTCCTATTCCCATCTGACAACTGCTTAGTGATAAATATGTCTGCGCAGGACAGGAATGCTAGCTAACATGTGCAGAGGTGCAAACACACACAGTACACAGAAGCTTAGACGCAGTCTACAAGGAGTCAACCTCTCACCCAAGTGCCACTGGCCTCTTCACCCACAAGATACTTTACATAAACTGACCCAAAAACAGTTCAGGGGGTTTCCTGCAACTTCCTGCAAAGCCACAAATTCAACACTATATTTACCATCGGCCTCAGTGCTTGTATAGCTCATAGTAAATAACCAATTTGGGATAAAGCGGCAAAGGTGGATAGACTGGCTAAAATCAAAATGTAACACCCTTTATATAGCTTTCTGTATCCTGAACAAGGATTCTTCTAATAGGATTATCTTTGCTTAGCTTTCTTTTCGCTAAGAATCCACAATCTTGCGTCAAATGATTTGCATAATGTTTCTCTGCACACCTCTGACATCCAAGACAAATACTTTATACATAACCTACTCATAAATCAAATCTAGCATCTGAAACAGCATTCATATTTGAAACTGTCTTTGTTAATACATGTATATTTTTTATTGCTCATTTCCAGTGATGACCACGGCTTCAGCCCACTGCACTGGGCCTGCCGAGAGGGCAGGAGTGGGGTGGTGGACATGTTGATCATGAGAGGAGCTCGGATCAATGTGATGAACAGAGGAGATGATACGCCATTGCACCTCGCTGCCAGCCACGGACACAGGGATATTGTGGCCAAGGTACACACTCAAATTATATAATAACTAGGCTTTTTTATCTTGTAGTAATCTAATTTTCTTCATTTGTAAATCACAGCTGATTCAGTGCAAAGCAGACCCCAACACAGTCAACGAACATGGGAACACACCTCTGCATTACGCTTGCTTTTGGGGTCAAGAGCAAGTGGCAGAGGTAACGTATCTCACGTATACTTTTTCTATACATTTTGTAAGTGCAATGTTTTCATTTTTTTAAGGTTCAGTAAATCTTAAAATTATGAAAATGTAGACCTACACTTATTTTTAATTGTCATAACTTGAATTTTGAATGTATAGTTTGTCTATTCATTGTTTTGTCCGCAATCGCCCTCTTGTGGCGAAAGCAATCTAATGCGGTATTTTCTATACACAATTACTTTCCCTGTTGCATTTATTTAAGTAGCAATCTGCATACAATAAACAAATACTATTGCTGTTTTTTCATAGGATTTGGTTGCCAGTGGTGCTCAGGTGTGCATATGTAACAGATATGGACAAACACCTTTGGACAAAGCTAAATCTCACCTAAGGCAAATCCTTCAGGGTAAGAAATTATTTATTACAGTTATGTAGTTGTAGTGAATAGTAGCCACTTATGTTTACTGACAGTAATATTTAAACTCAGAAAAAGCTGAGAAATTGGGTCAGAACATGACCAAAATCCCCTATAAGGAAACTTTCTGGAAAGGGACAATGAGGACACGACCCCGTGAGTATCTTTTCCCTCAGAAATCATGAAGGTCATATTATAATGTGTGTTTTTGAAAGCAGTTTTGATTTTGTAGGTAACGGTACTTTGAATAAACAGGCTGGTATAGATTATAAGCAGCTGTCACTTTTGGCCAAGATCAATGAAAACCAGTCTGGAGAGGTCAGTATTTTGTCCCGCTCATCTGTTTCTCCTGTATTGTATATATACTCTATTGTTTTGTCTGCAGTTGTGGCAGGGCCGGTGGCAGGGCGATGAGATCATAGTAAAGGTCCTACATGTGAGGGACTGGACAACCAGGAAGAGCAGAGACTTTAATGAGGAACATCCAAAACTCAGGTACTTTCCACTGCTGACTGACATCTCACATAACAAAATAAAACTAGATAAATTCTATAACCATATTCTTATAACTAATTTAAAGCTGGTTTCACAGTGTTTAACCTTACCATGTTGCTGTTGGGCCAGGGTATAAATGCACATTACTGTTGATGTACAACTGTAATAAAAATGAAAGTTTAACCTTATTAAACTGCATACATGTATTTCACTGCTAAACTGCAGCATATTCTCTTTATTATTTGCAGGATCTTTTCTCACCCAAACATTCTTCCTGTCTTGGGTGCATGTCAGTCGCCTCCATCTCCTCACCCGATCATTATCACTCACTACATGCCATATGGGTCCCTCTTTAACATCTTACACCAGGGCACAAGTGAGTACAGTAATCAAACAGTAGATATATTTATATACTCCTGTATTATTGCTGCATTTTAACTATAGTTTGTCTTCTCTTTAGCTCTTGTCGTTGACCAAAGCCAGGCGGTCAAATTTGCATTGGACATTGCAAGTGGCATGGCTTTCCTCCACACCTTAGAGCCAATGGTTTCCAGACTCTATCTTAACAGTAAGCATGTTATGGTAAGTGGATTAAATATAATACTAATTTAAAAACAAAATGCTAGTAGAAATTGTGATTATGACTTCCCCGTTTGCTTCCATGCGCTTTCACAGTAATGCATTGATTACAAAATTGTGGTGGAAATTGGTATTTTCATATGATTTCTGAAACTAAAAAATAATTTAATAATCTGCATGTATATTTATTAAAATACTTCTTAATTATAGTACAACCCAAAAGATGCATTTATCATTTTGGTTTGAAACAAAGAAACAAATCCCAATTGCATTCTTTACAGATTGACGAAGACATGACAGCCAGAATCAGCATGGCCGACGCCAAGTTCTCTTTCCAGTGCCCGGGCCGTATGTATTCTCCTGCGTGGATGGCCCCTGAAGGTATCTGTCTGCCTGCTCAGATCCTGTACTTAGACCTTCTGAGTCATCCAGCAAGAACATGGTGTACTATATAATTTAGCTCAAACTTGCTGTTCTAGGCCATCTACGGTATTGTGTGAATGTTAAGTGATAAGTAGAATTTGTAGCTCCTAATGCTGTCACAATGCAAAAATATAAAACTTGATTTCAATACAAAGGAAAGGCTTGCTGCTTGATACCAATTTCGATACCACAAACATTACTTAAGTATTATAGTGTTATTTTTATGCAATAGAGGGTCATTTCCAACACAAAATTATAGTAGTTTCTTTAATATTTCCATGTGGCCATATACTACTTCTGTTTTGGATCAAAATCATTCTGAACTATTTAGGAAAAGTCAAGAAAAGAGAAGCTCATAGCCTTTCTGTTCAAGCCCATTATTGAAACATTGTTATGTCTGCTTTTAGCTTTACAGAAGAGGCCTGAGGATATCAACAGGAGGTCTGCTGATATGTGGAGCTTTGCAGTGTTACTGTGGGAACTGGTGACACGGGAGGTTCCATTTGCCGACCTTTCAAATATGGAGATTGGCATGAAGGTACACATCAAGCATCCAAGAAAACATACGCTGATATTTTTAATCAGGAAAACTAACACCACTGCCTCATTAGACTTTAAAATGTTTAAAATTTGAATCTCTTTTCATAGGTGGCTCTGGAAGGACTTCGACCAACAATTCCACCTGGTATTTCTCCTCACATCTGTAAACTGATGAGGCTCTGCATGAATGAGGACCCTGCTAAGAGACCCAAGTTTGACATGATTGTGCCCATTCTGGAGAAGATGCAAGACAAATGAATGGCTCTTGTTTTTGTATGCAAACCATTCTTCACTTTTCATGCATTTGCTAAGCCACTGTAAATATATGGATGATGCCAGAGACCACTTAAGCAGCCACATGTTACATTGCTTTTCTTGTCATATTTAAAATTTAGATTAAAAAAGCCAACTTATTGCTTTTATTATGGTTTTAACATCGTTGTGGACTTGTACCATTTTAAGACTGAACAGCAAATCAAAGAAATGTGTAAACAATCTTTAATGCAATAAATATTTTATATTTATACTCTTGTTTGCTTTCTGTTTTCTCTGCTATACACAATTATCTAGCTATATAAAGATATAAATATATATATATATATACTCACGCAAACACGCGCACACACATACACAAGTTTGGGAGGTGAATTGGAGGAGGAACCCTGACCACGTGACTGGTCAGCTGACTGCGTCTACTTCTGAGTAACCGGAAAAGTCCAACCACAACAGCAGACAAGCCATGAGACGAACGCGGTCGGTCTTATTGGTGTGAGAACTTTACGGAAACCAGTCGTTGAATCTCGATCTTGTGTTTGCACACACCGGCCTTAGTGCCAGAGGTGCTGCTGGGAAACTGAAGGTACATATATAGTATAGTAGCTAGCTTTCACGTAGCGCCACTCTGCCTGTCTGTGGGTGTAATTGTGACAGTTCTGCTAAACTTGTGAGATGAAACGCTTTGTTGCATTACTGTTACTTCCTGTTCATGTTGTTTGCTGTTCTTGTAGCAGACATCTGTTGGAGCAAAGCTGCCTCTCCCTCCTCCATGCGGCTCTCTGCTCCTCTCCTCACCTCGGGATGGATCCCGGTGGCCCTGGTTTTATCTCTAGGGTCGTGCCATCCAGTGCAACCATCAGAGCAGTCGATAAAGCTGGTTTTGGATCACCCAAGTCTAACAAACCCAAGTCTGCGATTTAACTGGAGGAATATAACCTGTCCTTTGTGCAAAATCATGTTCACCATTCTTGACGTAGCCCTTCTGGTAATGTATACTCTGTATTCTAAATGTATATCCACTGTAGTTGCTCTGTTCCTGCATTGCTTTGCTTGTATAATAGTAGATCATATGACTTTGACCTCAAGTATCACTTCTGATGTAAAGTTACTTTAGACAGAAGATATGATTTACAGAAAATACATTTGCCCACCTTTTTTCTAGAACGAAGAATGTGTTTTTTAACCATTTCCAGGACAGTGTGAATGAAGAGCGCGTGGCTCATGCTGTGGGGGAGGCTTGTATCCGGATGCACTTGGCCGAAGAGAGGGTGTGTCATGAAATAACCGAACTCTTCAGAGACGACTTCATTTGGGCGCTGCAGGAGTCACTGCTGTGGCCCACTGAAGCCTGTGCTCTGTTAGTGGGACCCTCTTGTGGTAAATTTGACCTTTATGCTCCATGGAACATCACCCTGCCCAAAGTCCCGAAGCCTCCCGTCATTCCTCCATCAGCTCCTGCCGCAGGTTTGCCTCAGAACAGGGTCCTGTTTTTGACAGACATCCACTGGGATCAGGTCAGTAAATATTGACTCAGAATTAAGGGTCACTAATATTGATTGAATCCCTCTTGTCTAACAGGAGTATGCTGAGGGCAGTGCCGCAGACTGCAAAGATCCTCTCTGCTGTCGAAATGACTCGGGCACCCCGAGCTGGCGCCGGAGAGAGGCGGGATACTGGGGCACCTACAGTAAGTGTGACCTGCCTCTGCGAACTGTGGAGCACCTCCTGCAGCAGGTGGTCAAGAGCGGCCCGTGGGACTGGGTCTACTGGACCGGAGACATCCCAGCCCATAATGTATGGTCCCAGACCAGAGCGCAGCAGCTGTCTGAACTTACCGTCATCTCCAGGCTCATCCACAAGTAATTCTGCCCAAACTTTAACGAATGTTGTGTCAACTAGGGCTGCACGATTGATTGCAATCAAATTTAATTGATGAGCGGGACCCTACTACTACTAGATCCTTCTAATCCTAATAATAAAAAAAATACATGGAAAATGTAATCACAATCACAATGCTTGTGAGAAAGTCATAATGTATTATATTTCCAATACCATTCAGTCCTAGTGTGAAAATTGCAAATCATTGTTCATTGTTGTATATGTATTGGGGTAATGGCTTTTCAGTTTTTGATCATGGTTTTGTTTAAAAAAAAGCCCTTCAAATCTTGTTGCCCACAGATACTTGGGTCCAAATGTGACAGTTTACCCTGCTATAGGAAACCATGAGAGTACACCAGTGAACAGCTTTCCTCCACCTTTTGAACATGGCAACAGGTCTTCAGCGTGGCTTTATAACACTATGGCAGAAGAGTGGGCCCCGTGGCTACCAGAACAGGCTTTGAAGACTTTAAGGTTGACTATTTAACACAACCAATATATTTGATTGATATATTGGTCTGTTGTATGTTTCATATTTACCTCCGGTATCTTTCAGATATGGTGGATTTTACACACTCCAGATTCAGCCTGGTTTGAGGTTGGTGTCTCTGAACATGAACTATTGTGCTCGAGAGAACTTCTGGCTCATGGTGAACTCCACGGATCCGGCCAATCAGCTGCAATGGCTCGTACAAGTCCTCCAAGCAAGTGAAGACAAGGGAGAGAAGGTCAGTGAAGTAAACCACAGACTAAACAGGTGTAAAGTCACAATGTGAAAATAGCCATATAATCATACTGATCTTAGAGTGACTAAATCTGATTTTGCTGTTGTGACACTCAGGTACATATAATCGGTCACATCCCTCCTGGTTTGTGTCTCGGCAGCTGGAGTTGGAACTACTATCATATTGTCAACAGGTTGAATACTTGTTATGTTTAATTGTAGATTTTGTAGACTAGTAATGACTATTGTAATCCGTTATCCCTATCCATATCCAGATATGAAGGCACAATTGCTGGTCAGTTTTTTGGGCATACACACACCGACGAGTTTGAGATGTTTTATGATGAGGAAACCCTGACCCGCCCTCTCAGTGTTGCCTTTGTGGCTCCAAGTGTCACCACTTATGTCAATCTAAACCCAGGTAATAAAGGCATCAACTGCATTTTAAGATGACCTCAATTAAATTGCCATAGACTAAATGCACATTGTTTTAGGTTACCGGGTTTATGTTGTGGATGGGAACTACTCCAACAGTTCTAGAATGGTGCTCGATCATGAAACCTACATCCTGAATCTGACAGAAGCCAACCATGGCCCAGCACCACAGAGCCCTGACCCAAATCCAAAATGGAGCCTCCTGTACAAGGCCACAGAGGCTTACAGCCTGCCCAGCCTGTTTCCCTCTGACATGGAGGGGCTCCTGCAGACATTCTACAAGGATGATACAGTATTTCAGAAGTTTTGGTTTTTAAGATCCAAAGGTCATGTGTCTGAGCAATGCAAAGAGACTTGCAAAACAACCACACTGTGCTTTTTACGAAGTGGACGCTACGACATACTGGAGCAGTGCTCCCACCTCCACGGTTATAGAGATAACTTGGCCCGTGCAGCCAGATCCACTCTGTGTTGACAAAGGCCTTAGAGACAAAAGAAACAACAGAAGCACTGTGACCTAAGATGAATCAAAGTCTGTCCATAATTTTTGGCTCCTATTATCACTGTTTCTACAGTTGCCAAGGACATTGTAGTGGAGTCTATTCACAAACCTCATATTTGACCATTTGTCTTGCAGTACCAAATGTAAAGTGTTGATGACAGTTTGATTGTAAGTTTAGTAGATAAAGGGTAATGATCAACTCTGAAGAAATCCTCAGCTGTTCTGTAACTCTTTTGACCTTAGTGCCTTCTTTATTACCATTCTGTAATATTGTGACTGCAGAACTGATGACACTTGTGTGTTCGTCTCATCTACTTGTGGTTCTCATGGTCAATGAATTGTTTGCACTTTATTTTGTTGCCAATTTTCTGATAGCTTACAAGGACAAGCTAAAGCAATAAATATATGTGAAAGTGACCTCTGGCTGTCAGAATATAAACAAACATGTCGATACATATTACATTATTTAATTATTTTAAGTGAAACATTCATCTCATTTTATTTCAAGAATAATTTTGACAAAAACATAAGATGTGTATATAACTGCTTCAATTTGGGATTGAGGATCAACAAGTTATCTACACAACAATATTCTTTTATAACAACCAGTTTACAAAAAACCTTCTCTATTCTTATGAAAGATTCATGAGAACAAATATGAATAGCAAAGTTTATTATGGTTCGGAGAAATACATGGTGACACCAAAATCCTCTTTGTACAAATTCCAAGTTTTTGCTTTGTGTGGGTTGTCGAGCTCTTCTCTGGGCAGAAACAGCCTGTAAAAATGTATATGAATATCAAAGTTTCATATAATAACCTTAACCATCATTAAAATACTTTATCTTTCACCTCTCTGAAAACATACTTGTTCTCAACGATAAATGAGGTATTAAACCAAAAGTAGAATGGGACATCTTCATATCCATTTGGAATCCCCTATAATACAACACAAAGTAAGAGAGTGCACATACATTTTAGATTTGTTATTGTTTCTGTCAGTTATATTCAGGGCCTTACAGCACTAGACTCAAACATGACTTTAACGTCTCCATCGACTACAGGCCCATTCTGTAGACTGATCACTGCTGCATTGTTTCCCACATCTGGAAATACCTAAACAACACATTTACAAACATTTGAAATATGACTTTACTAAAGTCATATGTGCATCCCAGTTATTACAATTATGACATTCACTTAACAGCAATATGCAACAATTAAAGAGAATGTGTTAAACTACTACTATAAAAGTAATGTAATGTATGATTTGTGAATAGTATGTACAATTATAGATCTTCAACAGACTTGAATATTGACTTACAGTGCAGTTCTCCTGTTTGGCGCACACACACTGAAACACCAGCTCCTTTCTGACAATTATCTTCACTTTTAAATCACTGCCGTTACCTTTACCAACACCTGGTTCAAAATGAGACATCATTTTAAATCTTATTTACAGATCACAATGCACATAAACCGTTTGAACAGATTGTTGCACCTGCTATAGAATGGATGCGGATGCTCTTGATCCTGAGGCTCTTTGGAGGAGGTAGCTGTCTGTTGAATTTTGTTTTCATGATTTCATAATATCCCACGTACCTGCTCTGGGACGGGGCACAGCTGATATTAATACAAATTGGGCAGTAGCAGACAGTAAAATATTTGGCATTAATGAAAGAATAGCTCCTACCTGTGATGGCGTCTCCACTCCCTGAAACTTACAGCTTCGACTTTTGTCTGTCCTCCTCTCACCAAAATACTCCAAACTGTCCTAAAGTGGAGTATATAAATGATTAAGGACACATAAATCACTGTAACATATCTCAGTACAATATATGCCATGATGAACTGACCTGAGCTGACTCAAACTGGTCACTATCTATAAGCCAAGTGCACACCATAGTACCTGTGCGCCCTGAAATATAGATGAAATAAAATAATGATATAATATTATAATTTAAATTCTAAACTAAGATGATAGAGTCATTGTGACCAAACCTTTTCCTCCTTTACAGTGAATCGCAATAATGTTCTTTTGATCAGCAGCCATCCACTCCCTCACACTGGCCGTATATTTCAGCATATCCCTGTAGTTTATGAAGAAAAGATATGAAGTATTATGCATTACATTAGATAGTATTCTAAAGACATCCAACTCACTCCAAAGAGGGCACGTTGTGGTCGTCAATGAAGATTCTCTCCACTTTGTAATGAAAGAGCTGTGGGTCATAGCCTTTTTCACCTGAATATTAAGAAAAAAAGGTTGAAAAACATTATATAAAATTAAATAGGACACAGATTTCTCATTTTAATCCCTTTGATGACATCTTGGATCTAATTTCTGTGAAGCTACTGTGTGTGAAAAGAACCAAAGAAAGAAAACTTACTGCACAGGTTGTAAACTTTATAGTGTCCTTCGTGTTTAGTGTCTAGAAACCTTGCTACCTCCTAAAGATATCACAAAGAAATCAAGTAAGGCAAGTTATCGTGTGTAAAAATGGAATTGTATAGTAGAGTAAAAAGTAGAGTCAACTCAATTTGTGGCTCACTTTAATGGGATTTCTGTAGAAGGACTGTTTGCCAGAGGAGGGGAAAGACATTGCAATGACACGGTCTGAATGGCAACAAAATTCAGTGGTTCAGATTTGGGAATAGCGCCTTTTTCATTTCTATAAAATTATAATTCTACTCAACAGTTACTATACTCAGTAATACCAGTATCTTGAGCACAAACCTGTGACATAGGTAAGGTCAAGGTCAAAGCCATCCTTCTGATAACGCCTCTTATTTTCAGAAACCTAAAAGAACAGTCACAACTTTTATTGTCTACACAAACATTTGAACATGCTGAAATATTAAATAAATACAAATGTGTTCTTACCATTCTCCTGGTGACTTTCTCCAACTCTTTTTTCTGAGCTGCTAATCGGAACACCCTCACAAGGATTAATATTCTCAAGAAACGTAGAAATGTCACCACCCTGACGACAAAGATAAATATTTGTTGGTATTTATGGTCATTTGAAACTTTTGGCCTGATTGTAAGTAAAAATCACAAAGCACCTGGGGATGAGGCTGGCTCCTGACAGGTCAGTGAAGGTGTAAATCATTGTGACCAACAAAGTGACCACTACAACAACAGCATCCAATATGTTGAGTCTTGAGCTAAAATACACTGTAAACCTGAGGAGGAAAAATAAATGTTGATAAATCTGCTCTAAATGCAATGCCATGTTCTTCTCTTCAATGGGACAAGAAAGAGTATTTGTGTTAAAAGCAAAGAAATAGGCAAGAATACAGTTTGACAGCAAGTCAAAGCATTTCCCAAACATCCGTTTATGGGGTTGCTCCTTTTTGTTGTAGTCAGCATCCTCTATGTGTCAGAAAAATAATCCCAGTAGTGTTGTCACAATGCTCATTTCATACTTAATTTCATTACTAAGTAAAAGGCCTGATATCAGTTTCAATACCACAATGATAAAAAAAAACAAAAAACAAAAAAACACTTTATTTAGACAAGAGAATGTAATCTTCAGCACAGAATATTTAATATTATTGTGGTCTTATACTAGTATAAATACTACTTTTAGCATAGATTAGTATTGCAGTATAGATTTTTTAACCCCAATACTCCATACTATGATAATTCTATAATATTGTAAAAACGCAGATGGTTATAACACTATGCCTGACAGGCTTTACAGGGGTATACCAATACTTTCCCTGGACTATTCTTTTACCCAACTTCCTCTTTGAAAGCTTCCTGTAAAACA
>KN483368.1:0-16749 GCA_000787095.1 Periophthalmodon schlosseri | reverse complement strand
TATCCTAAATGAAGAAATATTTCAACAGCGTCTGCAGAAGTTAAATACATTTCACAGAAGTTTCACACATAGAAATTTCACATATATGTTCTACACCAGAATACCTCTGCAATCATAGTACAATATGCAAATAGAACACACAGAAGAAAGGGAAAGGGCTGCAACTAGGGCTGCACAATATATTGACTCAGAAAATGTGAGTTGGATTGCAAAGGCTGTTACATATAGATAAATCTTTAGCAAAAGAAAAAATATACACAGACATGGATAAATCTTACTGTATCTGTAGTTTAAACCTCCACAAACATATTTTGAAATGCATGAGATTCTTGTATTAGTTTATCAGTAAATTTGAATGCTCTCTGAACAGAAAATCTACCCTCTGATCAGAATCTTTTTGAAACATTTTGAACATTAAAAAAAAAAAAATTACGTTTTTTTTTCTACATGCGATTTAGTTAAAAAGTTTCTTCTTCACTTACTTTTCTACATAGACCCGAAGCAGAACATCAAAGAGGAAGAAGAATGAAATGACAAGGGACACGGCTTCCAGAGCATTCCCCAGCTCCCTGCTTCTGGCTGGCAACGACAGGTCCACGATCACCAGCACTATGTCCAGTATGATCAGAACCACTCCAAATATACTGCACATACAAAGACACACTAGCGCAATACTATTTCCAAAACATGCAAAACAGACTAAATAAAGCATTAAAGACTCACCGAAATCCAAAAGACATGACCACCGGGGAAATTTTCTTCCGGATATTGCTGTATAAAAATTAATATTGGGATAATACATTACTTATTATTTTAATTTGATGCAAAAAAAATTGCATTAACATACTGGTACATAGTGTCAGGGTCCATATCTTCCTCTTTTCCATCATCTATCTCCACTTTGGCATCTTCCATCTTTGCAACATTCCTAAAAATAAAAACTGTAAGTAGAAAATCTCACTTTACATATTAACACATTAGGAATGCCCTCATCGTGGCAGTGCACTTTAGGCTATAGAACTGCTATAGATTAGACATTTTGTACATTTTGGGCAGTCAAACTAATATAATATAATAATATGTTACCCATTTACACCTGCATCTGATCCAGGGTTGAAATGGACAGAAGACATGGTGCTAGAATCTTCACTTTCAGTTTCTGGCTTTGAAAAAAATATATATATTTATACATATATTATTATTGGCAAATGGCTTGATCACACAAATGGCAACGACATGCAAATTACAAGTGAGCAAGTTAACATTGCAATCTGGGGAAAAAAAAAAAAACCAAAAAAAAAACAACTATGCAAAATGCCACAGTTGTGTCTTGCAGGACACCACTGAAGCCCAGGAACCACACTCCCTCTTTTTTTTCTAGAGTTTTCAGATTTGGAAGTTTTTACTCACCCAGAAAAGTCAATCTGAACGCACACAGCTTACCCGTGGCATTTGTGACATTATACGAGCCTAGTCTTGTGATCTTCTACAAAAGGAAGATGGTTCAAAGGTTAACCGGGCACTTTTTTTCTCTCATCCACGTTCTCTCCTCGGGTTTGTGCAAACGTAGCGGATTTGAACTTCCTGGACTGCAGTGAAAAAAAGGCGAGGCGTTTTTCTGGCTAATTTTTACTCATCGTCCAGGACTCAAAGACTTCAGCTCAATAAACGATTTGCCCAGAGACACAATGCAACAGCCCAAAGTAAAGTGACGTTAGCTGTAGCCAGGTTAGCGTCTGCATCCTCCCTCTGCCACTGCAACATCTGGGTTTAATTAACTCAGTGTCAGAATGTGTTTGTTAAACGGCTAAACTTTATCATTAAATATAGGCTCAAACTCCATTTCATTTTAATCTTTTTTTTTTATTTGTGTAACGAAAATGTATAGTTTTTTGTTTTTTGTTTTTTTTTTTTTTTATTCTGGCATTATTAACCCCAAATAGCCTAATTAAGAATAGTCTAAACAATAGACTATAACATCATAGTCTGAAGATAATGATGATTATGTATATTTTTGTATGGTGGTATTCTTTTTTTAATGTTTTGGGTTTTTGTTTTTTTTTTGTTTTTTTTTTAACACAACTTCATATAAACAATGGATATACTAACACTAGAGGGAGCTGTTTAGATTATGTATTCACGTATTAGGTCCTATCACTGGTCATACTAAAAAAGCTAACACTAGAGGGAGATGTTTAGATTATTTATTCACGTATTAGGTCCTATAACTGGTCATAAAATTGCTTTGTCGCTCCCCCACAAAGAAGACTCCATTTAAGAAAAATACATGTAGGCCTAAATGAAATAAATAAACTATTGACAGTAATGAAATTGTAATTATATTTAGGCTAGAAAGTCTTACTGCTTTATACAACATTTTTGCCTTGCATTGAACAAACAGGGGGAAAAAAACAAAGAAAAAAATGGATTCCAGGTGTGGCAGGTGGTTCTGTTCTTGAGTCTTAATGTGGACCATGCAGAACTAGCTCTAAATAACTCTGACACAGGAGAAGAAAACAGATGGAAACTGGAGCTATTCCTGGATAAAAGACACGCTGCTGATTTTGTTAAGAGGAATCATGGCAACATTACTTGCAATTGCTATGGTCTGCTACAGCTTTGCTCCAATGGACATGTCAGTAAGTATCCTCTTATTTAATTTGGCTATAATATAACTTAGATGCATTGTGGCATATCTATACAAGTTCAGCCTTTCCTCTGCTTAGGTCCTGGACTCATGTGAAGCAGAAGTCGTAGCTCTCAAGAAAAGCATCAAGCAACTGGAGAATAACCTTTTGATCGGAGTTTGGCAGATCCGATACCTGCAGACACACAAATATTTTCAGCCTCTTCACCAGACTGCATCAAACCAGGATCCCCAATCACCAACGGTCAGTGATGGGACCAACATCAACGGGACAGTGGACAGCTTGGACACTACGCAGAGGACGCCACTCCCGTCTGCAGGCAGTCTTATAGTACACGACAAAGGTACTGTATGTATTTTGATTTGAAGTTTACATTTCAATGACCATCAAACATTTATGATGTCCAATAAATTTCAGCATCTTGATGTCAAGTGAATAAATCATGATAGACATCTTTAGCTCAAGTCTTGTCTTTTTATTTTTACTTTTTTAGACACATGATAATGATTTTTTTTTTTTTTTTCTGATATAATTTTGTTTTTGCTTTTATTTTAAAGGTGCACCATGAAACTTTTCTGGTAGGGGACTGCCACTAAATGTATTGATTGAGGATGTTATTGCTTTCCTAAAATGTTCCATAATATGACATTAAACATGTCTATCTTTCATTTATTTAATTACAGATGTTTTAACACCTTGATAAGCATAACATTCTAACGCGGGGTCACCTCTCCATAGATCTGACCTTTAACTGGTAATGCCTGATGGCAATGTAGAACTTTCCAGGCAAAGCAATGACATATCCATGTAAAAAACAGGGGGCGCACCCTCCACCAAAAAAGTTACATAGTGCACCTATATATATACAAAAAAAAAACAGCTGGAGTTGTGTTTTGTTTCATTCACACGTTTAATGCACAAACCCTGCATATTTAGTTCTTCTCTCAAACAGACACACACACTCTGTTCCACCTTGTGATGTCTTGTGGTAATACAGGAAGTGCTCCACTGTGTTTTTAAACTCCATACACCTTCACTAGGATAATTTGGATAATTTCATCTTTGGAATTGCTTATCTCTACCGTAGGTGTTGACTTGAAAAACTACCACTACATGACATCACAAGGTGGAACAGAGCATTTTGAGCTTTGGGGATGTAGACAGATAATAAAGGGTTACTCAAACATGTGTGAGTGAAACACAACTCCAGGTATGTTTTTGAGGAGATGAAGCTCACAAGAGTAAATTTTGCATAATATAGGACCTTACATTACATCTTTTGTGATTTGCTAATTGCGTCCATTCAAATTTTGATTCAGTTAGAAAAAAAAAACACATCAAGCAGCTTGTAGTCCAGGGGTAAAGGCTCTTTCTCATTGTTGTAGACTGTTCCGAACTGTTTGACAGACAGAGACCTCCGAGTGGCTTCTACAGGATCAGGCCCATTTCAAACCAGGACCCTGTGTTGGCTTACTGTGACATGGAGGATGGCGGCGGATGGACAGTGTTTCAGAGACGGAGACATGGAAAAGTAGATTTCAATAGGTAATCCCAAAAAATATTATAGTAATTTATAATAGATTACCTTTGCCAAATATGTGTGTGTTATTTTCCAGAGACTGGGTGGACTACAGAGATGGCTTTGGGGACTTTAAACTGTGGAACGATGAGTTTTGGTTGGGCAATGAGCACATTCACTCATTGCTTTCAAAAGGTTGTCCTTTTAAGAAACGTACTGTTTAAATGCACTGTTAAAGTATTCCCTTGCATTCTCTAGCACATGCTTTTTTGTTAAGGTAAAAACTTGGTGAAGATTGACTTAATGGACTGGGATGGACATAAAAATCATGCCTTTTATGAGAGCTTCAGGCTCAGTGCTGAATCTGTAAGTGAACACAATATGGCTCAGCTATAAAAAGTAAACTTTCTGATATACTCAAAATGGCATTTACTTAAATTGACTGTAATCTGAATTGAAGGATAAGTACCGCCTCCAGTATGGTCAGTACAGTGGTAAAGCTGGTGATGCTCTGACGGGAGGAGGAGGGATGGTGGAGCAGTGGTCCGCCTGTCTCAGTGGGATGCAATTCAGCACCAAAGATCAGGTAAGGATCACATTATAATAATGTGTATGTAAAGTAATGTGATACAATGTAATATATGTAATGTACAGAAATATATGGCATAGAAGATAGCAAGGTATACCATTTTGATCATTGATAGTGTAACATTCATTCATCATGGCTTCAAAAATGTAAGCATTTGAGTGAATTTAACTGACCAAATAGTGGCTAAATATGGGTCAACATCCCAAAAACTGGCTTGCTTAGACAAAAAGTTGAACATGTTTGACCAATGTACTGTACTGTTATTTTTGACAGGATAATGATCGCTATCATCAGGGCAGCTGTGCTCAGGAGAATCAAGCCGGCTGGTGGTTCAACCGGTAAATATTCAGTTCACAGATGTCAACCTTATTCTCAGTAGGAGTGACCAGTATTGACTAAAATTATTCTTAATTTTCATCAACATTTTTTATTATCTCTATGACGATATTAAGACAATATTATGGCAATCAACCAAAATGTGCTTTTAAATGTCATTGTTGTGGTTCAAGTAGGACCTTAAACAAGAATGCACTGAAAAATTATAAATATTTTTTATACAATATGCTTTGAATGTACGGGTAACAACAATAGCAAAATTATCTACTGTCACCTCATTCTTAATCAAGTTCATTTTGACTCAAAGCTTCAATAATAGAGTACAAACATTAGTTATTAGATTTTTCTCTTGCAGATGTCATGCAGCCAACCTAAATGGCAAGTACTACCGAAAAGGGAAGTATTCTGGTCAGGTGGACAATGGAGTGGTTTGGGGAACGTGGAGAGGCCTTTGGTATTCCCTTCGGCACACGGCCATCAAGGTGCGACCCTTGATGTTCCTAGATACTGTGGGGAGCGGCGATGGAGCATTTTAAAACAACAAATTTAACTATAACTATTTTAACCCTTTTTATCCAGCTGTTTTATTTAAATACACAACAGTCAAATCTACAATGATCTGAATTGTTATCATCTGTCAAATTTCTACATTTTATTTTTCTCCCAAACAATAAAACTTGCATTGTAGCCATAAGCCTTAATCTCTGTGTTATGAACAGTGTATAAACATAAACCAATAGTCTTCAATGGCATAGTAGAGTTTACATTCAAATTGTCCTTACCCAGTGAACTTGAATGTACATTTTGTATCCTATTAATACAAACATAGCAAATAACATCACTGCATGTATAATATATCAAACTATATAGTATAAAATTACACAATTATTATACTTCAAAGATCAACGCAAATACACGCTGTACTTTAAGACACAAAATAATACCTGTCTTTATCATGAGTCATAACTTATATATGTCTATATGTCTAGAGAAAGGCGAGACCAGAGAGCTTGATCATGTTTGAATATGAACTGTGTATGAGGTGGCATGGATGGTCTTAATGTAATGTCTAATCAGTGTTAAGTGCATACACATAATCCTTAATCTTCAACAACAGAGTTTATAAATCCCTTGTAATCTACTCGTCTGCCTCTTCACATGGGGAGGACAGATCCAGGTCCATCATCTTCTGTTCAGCCTCACTCAGTCTGTAAGGTGAGCCCACACTGCTGCTGCTGAAGTCTCCAGATATGGGCAAAGACCTGCACCTGTTTTTCCTCTGCTGCGATGAGGACACACTGAATGTTGAACTGCGTTGGCGCCCTCCTCTGGCGCATGAAGATGACTGTGCCTCCTTCAGTTTGCGGGCCAGCATGTTCCTCTGTATGGGGGAAGGACCGCGTCGACTCCAGTTCAGTTCAGCTCTATTCAGACTGAGGTGGTTCACTCCAGTGGGATGGTCCTGTCCTACAACTGGACCCCCAATACCAGAGATACCCTGGGTTCTGGGGACCTCTTTTTCTAGTAGGGCTTTGAGTTCAGGCTTTAGAAGTCTTTCAGATGTTGAAATTAAATTGTCTGTGTTGGTGCCAGTGTGTTTAACCTCATTGTTTTGTGTGTCTGTCCAAGTCTTCCTAAAATCTTTTCTCTGGAGTCTTGCTTTGGCCCATTCCGATGCACTTTCTTCTGTAAAGGGATAAGAAGGGGACAACTTTCCACTCCTGTTCCAACTGCTCCCCTCAGGAAGAGTGCGAGACCCCACCTGAAATACATTACACTGTACATTATAGATCTTTTCTGAACAGGCATAACATCATGACCACCCACCTAATATGCAGCTCTGCCCAACAGTCAACAAATTTAAATACACTAGTATGTATTCATCTAACAATTCTTAATTTTAGTCTGTATTACCTTGGCCTTGTTCTACCACTACTCAACACTGTTATCCTTACTCCTACTAATTTTGCTTCAAAGAAGGAACTATTGCATACTGACATCCTGCAAACTAGAAATGTATAGGTGAAAAGGCAACTTTTTGACATCTTAAATAAGAGTATACATACAGTATACATTTGGACTGTATACTATATGTGTTTGTCATTCTTTTTTTTTTTTTTTACAATAATAATCTATAATTAATAACACATCACGACATATTTTGCTAGCAACATTGATGTGTTCAACATAATTAAGTCATAATCTCTTGTTTGATTTGAGTACATTACAATTCAGATCACAATTGTTGAGAGTTGACAAACCTGTGTCATGCTCCTCTCTCTGAACTGTCTTGTAAGTGCAGCAGATGAAAGTTGACGCTTAGTGTCGTTAAAACTACAAGTTCGACGGAAATAAGGATTCCTGTTGTCATAGTGGCTTTCATTTCCTGGTGCACCTCCTTGTCTGAGCCCGGTCAACCCACTCCTCTCCACCATCTCCACCCAGTCCGCAGTCCGGTCCCTCCGACCAGAGCTAGCACCTTTTGAATGACCAGAAACAGGAGGTCCAAGGACTAGCTCTACTCTAGGACTTAGTCTGTCAGGTGTGGTCCTTAGAGTCTGGGCTGGCATGCCAGAAAAGGGTGCAGCAATTCGAAAAGGGCTCGAGTTGGTTTCTTTGGGTGGGCCCAGAGGTAAAGCTGTTGGGGAGGGAATGGGGGAGCAGGTGGGGGAAGCAGAGGTTTCAAGAAGAGTATCATGAACTGGACTTGAGGAGACGTGGTACAGCTGTGTGGCCTCTTTCAAACCTTTCTTCTTCATTTCTTTCAGCTGCTGCTGAGCCAAGCGGTACCTACATGAAAAAAAGTGTACAGTGAGTATTCTCATTTACAAGTGATTGATGAACATATTCTAAAGAAAAGTCAGTTGATTTTAGTCTTTCTGTTTATTTCTGAAATGGCAAAAAAACAACAACCAAAAAAAACGTATGTACATGAGTCAGATGTGCATGTTCAAAGGTATTTCAATTTGTGCTTTCTCTCAGAATATTAATCTCATACATTACTAATTAACCTCTTGCAATATGTGTAATAAAGTAACTTTTCTGATGGACGGTACACGAATTTGTCTCCATGGAAATGTTACTTCTTTACTGTTCTAGAGTATAGCTTTAAACTTATCTATATGCCAAGTTATAGATTAGATCTGTGGAAAGGCAAACTCGCTCTTAGTAAGAATTCATTTTTTGCAATGATTTTTAAGCAATAAAATCTGTAATTACATAAATGCTAGATTATGTGTAATGGCAAACTGGCAAAGCAATAATAACATCTCCATGGAGACATGCAGGTGGCAAATCCTGAGAGTATAGTTACACAGTACTACTTCAAATTATTTGTACAGTGTAGTGAAAGATTAAATGAACAATTGAAAGAGAAAATGTGTGCTTTTACTCCTACTACTACCAAAACATTATGACTGCACACTCATGCAACAATAGAATTACAGTGTCTATGTTATAGTTACCCAAATATTGGTGGCAGCATCTTCTGACCACTAGGGGACAGTCTTTCAGGATCTTGGGGAATAGGTATCACCAATGTCTGTGTGAGGGGTGGAGGGGTAATAGGAGCTATGTCTTTTTGGGAGGCCGTAACCCCAGCTGTTGTGACATGGCCATCGGTGACACTGGGCCGCTGTAGGCTGTTGGCACAAATGGATGCCTCATCAGACAACTTTCTCCCCCCTGGAGAATGGATAGAGCCTCGACGAATTGAACTGCATGAAGGAGGGGTCTGGCAAAGCTTTCTCCACACGGTTACAATAACAGTAGCAAAAATAACAGCCAGGCACAGAGAGATGCCCACCACAGCCACAATGTTATTACCCAGGGGTGAAGTTCCAATGTGGACGGGTGGCAGGGATGGAGTAGAGGCAGGTGACACTGGAAAAGGAAGAAGAATTTTAGAATAGAAAGTACATTTGAGACCTTGAACTGTTATTTAGGTTGTTTGTTGTATATATATTTAGCATCTTTATATTTTATTTTTTATTACTGTTGCTTTGGTAAAATACTACTACATAAATTCATACATACTTGATATAGAAGAAAACATGTATGACCAAATTAAATTACAGAAAGACTAAATTTAATTAAAAAAAACTGACCAACACAGTCTTCCAGGGAGCAGAGAGACTGTTCTTTCACCATGCCGGTGCACTTCAGCCCACCTCCACCGGAAGGCAATAAGCAATCACGGATCCGCTCCCTCACGCCCTCACCACAGGTCACACTGCACAAACTCCAAGGCTGCCATGGACCCCAAGACTCTACAAAAATAAACAACAAAAGAAAAACGTACAGTGGTTTACTTCTATTTAAATTGTTATTGCAGTTGATAGAACTTTTAATAATGGAAAATGTAATGTCATATACTTCTAGGGCTGCTCTAGGGCTTTAGTTAGATTTCCTGGACAAAATACCAGATGAAAAGACAGGGCTATTTTGTATGTCATTTTTGATGTCCCACAGATAGAATACGGTAAATAAGAATAATATTCATGGTTTCCCACCTGTATTGAACAAGCGTGCAGTAATTTGTCAACATTTTAACCTTGCAACTTGGCTATGGATAAGCAGTACAAAATGGATGAGTGGATTTCATTTCCCATTCTTCTCAATTTATCTGATCTTGAGACTTAATATCAAATGTGCTCCTATGTATTACCCCATGCATGTCTTTCATTACAATAACTGTCCTGAACAGTCAGTATTGTTTTACACAGTTTTGATGGTTTATTTATTGTAAATAGGTGTTACGTGTCTGGTGATTGGTCTAAACAATTTTTGTTTTTTACTTGGCACAAGTAAAAGTTCTGTACCTGCACTCCTATGAACCACCAAACACGTCTGCGCTGGACTTGGTGACTGGCTGTAGTTGAAAACAAAACGAAAGCAGTACTTATTCCTCCCAGGGTAAAACACGGAGCAGTTAAATTCGGTTTCATTTTCTCCCTGAGTGAGCCAGTTGAATGCCAGGGGGGCTGAAGCCGGTTCCTCTGACCCAAAGCCCATCAGTGTGGTGCTTCCTGTTCCGGAGGTGGATAAACTTGGACTGACCCCTGTGTCCTTGTAGAGCAATACTTTTCCATTTATGTGTGCACAAGGTGGAGTCAGCAGCTTAACAGACATTGTCCCTTCACATGCACTCCTATAAGCGTTGCCATTTTCAACAAGAAGTTTATAAGAGAATATTCTGGACAAATACAGCGGCCCAGAGCTTTTAACATCCTGAGTTGCATGGGGTGACTTCAGTGCTACTCGTATGAAGTCTTTTTCAGTGAATAGGAACGCACACGGCAGTTCAATGCTTTGGGAGCGGAGAGGTTTGATGGGATAATGGGTGCGTGCTCGGACCTTGTCGATGCTGTTTCGACCTATTTGGTTGTACTCCATGAAGCTGACCTCCAGGAAGAGAGCAGACTCTATGCCACTGCTGCATCCTGTGAAGTGCTCATTGGTGGCAATTCCAACCTGACGAAAAAGAAATATAGTTATTGTACATCATGAAATTAATATCACAAAATAGACACCAAACACACATAATATCATCACCACTTGTCTGTTCCCTTTGTTATGGTGTTTATTATTTTAGTTGTTATTTTAGCAATTATTTTTTCCATGAGTCAAATGGTGACTGAAGGCTTCTAGATAGAAAATATTTAAAAGATAAAGTGTATAATTCTTTTTGGTATTTTGATTTAATAATGCCACTCTGTTTTTACCTTAATTTGTATATATTTTCTTGCATTCCTACCTGAAATGACCCCGAGTGATTTCCAGCCCTCTCCACAGCCACATGAAAAGTGGGCCATTGAACTTGCAGTTCTGAACTCCACCACCAGGTAGTACTCTCCACACCATCATGGTTTGTCCCATTGCTGTGAAAAGCTGTAGGGGCAATGCTTGTTTGCCTCAGCAAGAAGCGGAAGGTTCCTGCATAGAGGAAGCAGGAGCAATTGAACTCCACCCTAAAAGTTGTTGGGATGTTTGGAACCTTCCGGACGGTTAAAGTGGCGTTGGTCTCTGTGTTAACTAAAGAGAGGGTCCTTTGAACTGTTGTGCTGTTACTGGAATTTGATGTGAAATCCACAAATATGCTGGCATTGCTAAGGGCGATGTGGAGAGAGGGCCATATACTGAGCCCAGCCAAAGCTATAGGAAAAACAAAGCAAAAGATATTCTAAAGATATAGAATATAATAACAGTCTGCCTCAAAGTGGAAAATGCTTAATACTAGATACCAATTTTGATACATGATCAACACAGAATTATAGTTGTTTCTTTAATTTGTCGTATACTAAGTTCTGATGAAGATTAAAATCTTTCTAAAACTATTTAGGAAATTTTCACAAAATTTTGTGATTTATTATTTTTTCAGTATTGATAGTACAGTAGTACAGTAGTGATAGTACTTGACACTTGATAGATTTAGTATCAATTAGTATTTAGGTATTGATCCTGTTCAATCCTGTTGCATTCTAAAACAAAAATTCCTTCACTTCTAATCCTTCCACAAATGGAAATACAGAGGAGAATAGTCATACCCCACCCTTCCTCTTGACCTATAAGAACTAATCTATGTTTCTTAGCATGTTCTAGCCCTAGTTATTCATACAGGATGAGTTGGTCTCACCATATCCCATGAGTGCCAGCAGGACAGGCAGTGTGCAGACAGCCTGTGGCATTACGATGTCACTGTTTTCTCCTGCAGTTTATGCCCTGTTCATCTTCCTCCATCACTGACCTCTGTGAATGAGAGACACATTTTGCAATAAGAAAAAAAAAATACTCAACAGAATCAACAAACTAGTCCATGATGGGATGTTTTCCATTGCATTAAACCACAGAAAACAGGAAGAAAGAACATAAACTTGGTTATTTACAAAGTTCTTCCTTCTCCTCCAGTCCTGACAATGCACTGTGATAAGCTGCTGAAGGTTTCCCAATTCCCTTCATTGGACTAATACATTTATAAAACAGTAAATGTACCAAACTGTAGCATAATTGACGTTCATCTACAGAGCATCGCATACTTTCAGTTCATTGAGATAGGGACTTTATAACATTTTCCCCCGCATTTTAACATCGAATACTAAGGTTACATACATTTAGAGCGTCGGGAAGAAAAAGACCTGCTGACTTAATTTTAGGCTTAATTTAAAATAAAGTACCTAAAACTTCTGAGGTGGAAGGCTTACCGGTCACGTCGCGCGTATCCACGGACACGCACCGCAAAGAAACACTGGAAAGGATAATCGCATTCTGAAGATTCCTGTCAGTGACTGTGGAGTCAGTGGTAGTACATTGAGCCAATAGTTTAGCCAAAGGCGCGCTGTCAGGAGCTTGAACTCGTGAACGCGCATCACAGAGTGTGCGCAGTGCGTAGCATCTCCCCTGTATGACATAAACTGGCCTATAGCCTGTGTGCTAAATATGTGGTACGTTTTACATCTTCATCTGCAAGCTGATTGTTTTCAGTTTTATGTCAATGTAAAGTATCGACCAGGCAAGACACCGTTGCATTTAATTGTCTGAGTTTTGACTGTATGAGCCATTATAGAGCCAGGCACCTGGTACATTATTGAGATTGCCTGAGGAAAAGTAAAAGATAAAAAAAAAAAATGCATCAAAGAGAAATGTCCTTAAAATGACTGCTTTATAAAAGGCTGTTTTTTGTGACAGGCTAGCCTACCTGTCTCATGCAATTTGATTCTTATACAGCTGTACAAAATGATTAAGGTTGACCACTGGTGCCGTTAGGATGAAAACTGTATTGTGTATTGTTATTGTGGATCCCCATTAGCCCAGTCAGGCTGTCACTATTTTTCCTGGGGTATAGTACAGATTGAGGTCAGGTTGAAGTCAGTCTATCGTCTATAATATGTAGGAAAAAGCCTTTACAGTTCAGTATTGCATATGTGTTATTAATGTGATTATGGGAATATTTGCTGAACCAGTTGAGCTGATCTACCAGTAAGAAAACCATAAGGGTATACTAATCTGATCCATACTTGGCAGATGTTTGTTTGTTTTGTTTTTTTTTGTTTTCTGTAAGCATTTCTGTTTGCATTCAAAATACTTGCGTTATGAAACTCTCTTCATAATATCAGCCACACGATAAGTTCTGACATTTGAGACAACAAAATTAACTCTGGCATTGAATGAACAAATAACCTTATTACATTTCAAATAACATATCTGTATATGATGAAGTAACGTGATAGCAATTACCTGTGCCACACCTGTCATCTTTGCAGGTGCTTCTATGAGTCACAAAATCTTGGCAGAAAAAATGAATCTATTTGACAACATCTGGCACTTAGATTTCATAAGTGATATGCTGGGAAAATACAGAAGCCAGTAGATCAGGTGGTTTTATCTTTTAATGTCAAAGTTACCAAAAGCGAGAAAATAAACAGAAACTCAGTTTTGACTGATACGCCAGATAAATTTCTCTTAATTTGATGTGATGTACCATCAGTAAGCAACAGACAGTTCAAATTATGTAATAGCATATGGTGGGTTAAACGTACTTTCAGAAGAGGGGGAAAACAGGTTAAAACAGATTTGGGTAAAATCTCAAACCCTCAACAGAATCATCTCTACACAGGTGTCCCATCTTCTCAGCGAGCAGCAATCTACAAAATAACAGAACTTAAATCAAGTTATCTGAAACAAACCAAAGCACTGAAATTTGTAAGAAACGCATGTCCAACATCAAACTGCATTATTTTCTGGTATGAATTTAACAATACAAATACCTTACCTTACTTTACCTTAGTTTTCTCATATATATTTGTATTAAACACTGAAACATAAATAATCAGAAATTGCTTACCTTTCTTTTGATAAAAGAACAGAAAGTCCCAACAGCTTGGCAAACTCCTCTGCCGTCAAAGAACCCTTCTCTGATACCTATGGAAGAAGTTTATTCAGTCAATCTGCATAATGGCATTTCCACTGTACTGTATTATGTATATATAATACTGTACAATTACAGCTCATTGGCCCTCATTTACGAAACTTCCGTACATCGAAATCTGTGTGTATATTTGGTGTACAAGGCGCTCTCTGGGATTTATTAACGGGTCTGTAGGTGGCGTACCATATACACACAAACAAACGCCAAACTGCACAAGAAAACAACTTTTAACTGCATGAAATGCATTTCCCCTTAATATATGTTTTTTTAGGATCAGCTGAGCCAAAAAGCAGTTTAATTATTGTAGTTTGGCAATCATAACAGTATTTGTTAGTTAACTATTGTTGATGCTATGCTTTTTAAACGTAACAACGCATCCCAAGTTATCATCATGAGGTTTGGATTTAAGCATAAAACAGCAGCATAACATTGGACACCACTTGCTGCACATCAGCCCGGAAACACATGAGTTCAGGTAGCAGCAGCAGTCAACAGTGGTAAAGACACAGAAGCACTCATAATGGTGCGCTGTCTCTCCTTTCAGGTGCAAGCATCCGGACCGTAGAGCCAGAGCTCCACTGGTTCAGGCATCTGGGTTTGGATCTAGTCAGACTGTAGTGATACATAGGCCCATAGCTATTATAATGATTTGGAAGTTGAATAAAATAAAATGTTTAGAAATTAATTATTAATTAATTAATTGTTTTTTCTGAAATCATATATTTTCTGCATTTTACAATGAGCCAAGACAACACATTTCTTTCTTATGCCATGGCCCAGGGGTGAGGCCGCATCAAACATGAATATTTTGGGGTGTTTCATTCAAATGATGCTAGTTTTCTGCCACCGCATTTATCACCAGCTGTTCGTGTGTACGGCAGGATCATGCCTCTCTGCCGTATGCAGAAATATACTCACAAACATACACCCTTTTCACAATGTTAGTAAATGAGGGCCATTTTGTTCCAATATGACTTTGTTTTCCTGGTTTTAGGCATCATCATTACCGTAAGCCACACATACTGCTGTTCATTATGGTACAGCTTACATTGTCCAGTGCTGAGGCAATCATTTCCTCTTCACTGTGAGACTGCAGCTGGACCACCATCACACCGCTGTCAAACACACGCAACCTACAAAGAAAACAAAGTAGAGGAGGTGTGTGCTACAGTGACTCTTTACTGTAATTGTCAGATAACTTAATTAATCATGTGAAAGAACATAATATATTGCAATACCAATGTTTTCATTCAAAGTCTAGAAGCCACAGGAAATGACACACAAGAAAGGCTGAAGAGACTTTGGAAAAAAAACAGGAAGCCAGGCCCAGAGGAAGCCCTCTGTGAAATGGGTGCCAACTGTGGCTTATATTTTGCAGTATTTTTTCTGTGCACTAGTGGTGAATGCCGCTAAATTAAACAACACAAATTAAAGTAACACACTAACCTCACAGGCAGCTTTAAAGACTCAAACATCTTGCATGCATTTAGCAAATCTTCAGGAGATAGCAGCTAAAGAACAGAAAGACAATCTCTGAATCTTAAAGTTTATACAGGATGAATTTCATAAATATTGGCTGTGTAAAAATTCCATTGATACCTCCATCCCTCGTGCACGGTTCACAAGACAATAGACTTCAGTCAGTGACATCATTCCTCCACGCTCCTACAAGTGTTAGTGTACCAGAAATATTGAATCATGCCATAACCTTTGTTACATATTTATTTATCTGATGTAACATCTATTCTGGACAAAACCTTGAGGTGGCCTAGCAACTATTTACAATACAATACACCCTTTGAAATAGATTTTTTAACAATTTTAGGAAAATAAATGTTTGCTATGCCTACCTCTAGCGGAGCCTGAAGCATGTCTCCAAGTTGCTTGGCAAGCTGCATATGGTAATGTGTACCTGATCCATGTGTTTCTCTGGTCACAGGATTTGCTATACCCATACTCAATAAGTAGGACTTGAAGCGTATGGTCTGTGAAGTTTAAACACAGTTAGCCTGGTTTTGATAACAATGTTGTGGAAAGTTCATACCTCATCTTCAGTTATGTCCCCTTGTTTGTCTTTTATCTTGTTTGCTATAGATCTGGAGACCTCCACCATCTCTTTGGCCTTTAAAAAGTAATTAAATGAGTATACAGTATATAGTATACAGTAATATTTTATATAACTCTAATCAAATATATTTCAATATGAAATATATACAAAAACAGAAGCCATTCTTTACCTTCACCATTAGTTTACTGAGGTCCTCAAAAGCCTAAAACAGAATTAAAAAATAACTGAGAAAAATGTGAACAATTAAATTTACCACAAGATTTCAGGCTCTAGTGATAATTTCAATTCCAGAGACCGCCCTATTTTCATCACTTGTTTCTGGCTGTTGCTAAACATTCTTGCACCCCATCACTTTTCAGCAATGTCATAGCTCTAGCTAGGATTACAGTACAGTGCATGGAATAGTGGTATAAATAATTTCCTTGATCTTGAGTCTGACAGTATACTTTAAAGCTTATTTGTACCTCAGAAATGTTTTTGTCCGTCTCTTTCCTCTTTTCTTCAATCTTTCGCTCAATGCCAACAATTCCCACTGCACGCGTCCTTCCTGCCTATAGAGCCAGACAGGAAAAGCAAACACACAATGGAACAATGAAGACACATAGGAAACAATTTCAAGCCTTAACAAAAATCTAATTTCAGGTGTTGTACCCCAAACTACATTAT
>JACM01061088.1:0-16618 GCA_000787095.1 Periophthalmodon schlosseri | reverse complement strand
AAACGCCCGGGCATTACCGTTTGAAACATTACCGTTACCTGCGGCATGGGGGCTTGGATAGGGCTCGATGCCAGGAGTGTGTTTGGGGACATGAGCGCCTCGCGCTACCTTTGTCAACATTGAGTGAAGGGGTTCGTGAAAGCAATAGGCCCTACGCCCTGTAGGGGCCTACGGCATGGGTTGCTGGGATACTGGAGTCCGGGCAGGGGGCGACTTCAGACGAAGTTGACGATGACATGTTAGCAAGAACAAATATGCATATCCCATGCCTACGGCATGGGTTGCTGGGATAGTGGAATCCGGGCAGGGGGCGACTTCAGCCTGCAACGATCGTTGCGAAAGCAATAGGCCCTACGCCCTGTAGGGGCTCGGGCCTAACTACTGTTTTCCCTTCCCCTCCTGGATGTGGCCACTTTATGTTGAAGTTCTCCAGGCTGCCTGAGAACCCAAGAGAACCCAAGAGAACCCAACATTAAGTGGGAGATTTTGGCTTCCAGAGATGGATCAAAATACAATACTTTTGAAAGTCCAGAGTTACCGTACCTGATATGTTTCAGACGTGTCTTGGATCCATCTTCTGTCCCCTTATTGTCGCCCTGCAGTGAGGAATCTTGGGCTGATTGTGGACAAGCACATTAACTCTGTCATAAAGTCCAGCTTCTTTCAGTTGAGGCTCTTTCTTAAAATAAAGTCTTACCTTCCACAGGCGGATTTTGAAAAAGCAATACATGCATTTGTAACATCACATCTGGATTATTGTAATTCTTCGTATGTGGGGCTAGACCAGGGTTCCCTGCAGTGCTGTCCAGAACACTGGAGCTCGTCCGCTGAGAAAAACTAAGAGACAAGAGCACATCACGCCTGTGCTGTGCAACCTGCAGTGGCTCCTATTTCATATTGAGTGCAATTCAAAATGTTACTGATTGTGTTCTATGGGTCCTCTTTATTTGAAGGAGTTACTGAAGCCCTATACTCCACCCAGAGCCCTGAGGTCACTGGACCATCTCCTGCTGGCTGTGCCCAAAGCCAGGCTCAGTCTGTGGCAGCACCTAGACTTTGAAACAGCCGCCCTCTGCGTGTAAGATCTTCTCATTCTTTAACGCAGTTTAAGACTAGAGTGAAGCCCCACATCTTCTCCCTGGCTTTTAATACTAGCTAGACAGGATATCTTGGTGTTTTATTGTTCCTATGTATCATATAATTTGTATATTTATTTTTTTGTTGACTTTTATGTGAATCACTTTGGGCAGCCAAAGTTGTTTTTAAATGTACTATATAAATAAACTTGAATTGAATTGATTTTAATCCTCAGAAGACTCTTGTGATGTTTCAGTGATGTGTCTTGCTTGATTTACACAAGTTTGATGCCATTTTTCAACCTACATTGAAGAGCACCACCTGCAAGCTGACTTTTTCAACGTAGAACCTTACTTTTTTGAAAGCTGAAACGCCTCTCATTTCAGGGACCTAGGACTGTGGTTAGCGCAAAACTAGTCAGATTTACTCAGATGGAGGATTAATAATGTACATGTTTTTTTGGTAGACGGAAGAAAATCTGAGCATGTGACCCTTGGGCTCAGACTGTACATAGTCCAGCTCCAGCTGCAGAAAGTCCAAATAATTAAAAGTAAAAGATGCCAGATGAGCTGCTGCGGCGTTCTGGATTCTTTCGTTTGAGAGTCTCTTCTGACCAGACCCTGGAGCCCACCGCAGCCTACCACAGCCTTTTCCCTTAATACATGAATAGTAACAGCGCAAACGTGTGGTCTTGCGAGTGCAGCTTCACAACAGCGCAGCAGAGCACCACTCCGAGTGTGAGAGTCACACCACAGCTAAACCGGTCCTACACCAGAGTCACAGCTGCACCGGGTGCAGAGTGAGTGAGGTGTCAGGGAAACCCACCACACACTGGGAGACCTCCACACAGAAAGGCCCTGCCCTGTTTAAGCATCAAAGTTGGTGAGGCAGGAGCGCTAACCATTCAGTCACAATGCTGCTATTCATTGGTTGTCCTTTTGGAGAAAGCCTGGATCCAAGGAGAGACAGGACCTTTGACTAACTATGTCAAAAGGAATCTGCGCACTCAATTTAAGAGGCTACTACTTAGATCATATTTGTGAATGGATCCCACACAAATCTTGAACTCCATTCATTTGTATCTGCCTATCCTTAAAAAGCACTTAGTTCATAAGTTGTGTGAGTAATAGTAGTGGGTGGGTGAGGGGGCGGACCTTGTCATCTTCTGAACGGCCTTGTGTGCTCTTTCAGAAATGATCACTGCTTCACACTTGTGCTGCTGTCTGCGCCGTCTGTGATTCGACGTGCCTCATGCCCACACTCTCAGGCAGTCAATAGTTCATGAGCAGGGCGAGTAAACAGAATTACTGCCCTGCTCTGATCGTAAACAGATTTCTATACTGTATGTGACTGCTGTTGTTTGAGTGGTTGTTGGATCAAACTCATCAGACAGTTGGATAATGAGATTTATTACACTGTGCAGTGCATACGACAGGTTAGACTACTCATTGCACTAAAACATACTTAGCATCAATTTTTCTAAAGATGCTGCCCTTTTTTTCCCCTTTCCCTTTCCTAATTTTGTGTGTTGGTGACATAGGTAGAGGTGTTCCATTTTACTTACCACTACTTCTTGTATTTTTGTACTTTTCTTCTCAACCTCTTATCCACAGACTACCTCTTAACTGATGCAAAACCATAATAAATATTTACCACAAGTGCTATTCCACCGAACCAAGTAGTAATTAGAAAAAACATGATAACTTGAAAAGTCCTTTAACAACATCGGGCAATGAACAGGTCCATCTGCTGCTATAGCTTTTATTGGGAGTGTGCCAAACCCTCACCCCGCCATAACCACAGAACAAGGTTAGTTGTAGATAGTTGGGTCCGAAGAGACAGAAGTGACGACGTAGCTCGGGTTGCAACAGTAATCTGTAAACTTGTCCTTCTATGAATATTTTTGACTGTCACCTTCTATCCAAAATAAAACATGAAACTTTTTTTTTTTAAGTTACAGCTGCTAATATGTTAACTAACAACAAGGTTTTGTTTTTTCATACCCCAAACGTAACCGCAAATGTATTTTTTCTTGAATTTAGTGAATTAGAAGTCAGAAGTCTGCTGCATGCTATCTGTATTTAATTATGAAGTGTTTTATTAACCGATAATCAGGAAGTGCACGTTAGCATGCTAGCTGTTATTATTACCGTCATCGCAAAACTCCACACTGGTCTCAGAAAGTTGTGAAAAGTGCTTATAAACCCACGGCAGTGCATAATTAGGATGGTCGGAATGCATAAGTTAAGTGAGGAATAAATGGAGCAATGCAAACTAGTTCTGTTTTTCACCTTTTAAGAGAGAGCCTTTAAATAGCTAAATCAATCCCTGTCATTTTCATCTTGAACTGTAGACCGAAAAAAAGGGACTAAGCAGTTCTGAGGCTGGACACAGCTAGAGTCTGGCCTGCATGTAAATGTTGGCTCTGTGGTCAGATGGCAGCTCCCTCAGGAAATGTTTAAACTACGAGGTCCAAATTAATTTGACACAAAAGCCTATTTAAATAATGGGAACAATATTGCCATAACATAAAATAAAGACTTTTGTATTGGCTAGCATTAATTGAGAGACTCCCTGAATATAATGCTAACTAGTGAATATGAGTCTTGACTTGTAGCAGGTAGGTCTAGTCTTGATAGAAGGGGGGTCTTGGGGTCCTCTCCTAGGATATAAGCCATTATTTAACCTACACTTCACATTGTTTCTGTCATGCTTCTGATCAAATCTTAGTGAAATCCCTAAGCCTCTGCTGCCCCCCTTTGCTCCGCCCCTTCTCTCCAGCTCCATTGCAATGTGTGTGTGTGTGTCTGTGAACCTCACGTAGCCTCACACCGACCGGACAGTGATACTCAGACCACATTAGAGCCTAAAACTTTCGCAAAGATATATGCTTTATGCATGTTTTATGTAATTTTATAAGAACTCAAATGAAACGTTGAGGAAAAAAGTGTTGCAATTTAGGCCAAATCAGCAGCCAAAAATTTGTCTGCCATGGTCGTAGTTGGCTGCTCTTGTAGCTGACTGGCTGGCACGCTGAGCAGTTTTTAAACTTTTACTTTTTCTTAATTGATATTTGGGGATTTTGACCAACTAAGAAGTACAGCTTGTGGACTTCAAGGGACAGAAGTTAAGGACTTTTGGACTGTGTAATTTGAACGGTTTGTTTTTCCTGTATCCATGGCAGCTCTGTTTGGAGATAGCTATGCCAGCCAGCTAGCTCTGAAATGCTTTTTTGCGACTTTTTACAACAACGTAACAGGCTTTGTACACCAAATATGGCAGAAGATGTTCCAGAGGAAACACTTAGATGGAATGTCCCAATGTCTCATCACCGACTGAAACAGTAGAGTGGAGTGAGGCTTAGAAGAGGCTTTTCAGATGTGTCTCCAGAGTTCACCTGGCTCCCCCTGAAGGCTGCTTTGATACTGCAGGACACAGGGGACAGAGACACCCTCCTGTACTTGCACACACACAGCTGAGAGACACTCATGGATCACGTACATGTAAAAATAATCCACTTGCACAAACAAATGTAATAATAAATTGCTGGACTCTTTATTAGTAGAAGCTGGTAGAAGAAAATATACTGAGGTCCGGACCTCGTGGACCTCAATGCTGCATACGGCCATGCCCCTGACAGGAGGAGATGGATGGTGCAGCTTACACTAACCCTACAGGGCAACACAGCTGCTTCGGTCAACACCGGGGCTGTGGGAGGTCAGCTCAGGACATGTGGACAGTATCTTAGTAAGACACAAGCGAAATAGATCTTCGTTAAATTTCCTTCTCCTACATTAGTGACATTTTTAAATCTACATCTATGACAAAGTCTGATTTTTATTTTTTTAAATAATTGCAAGCAAGTTCAGACAAGTGGGCAGAGATAGGGGGTAGGTGAAAACAGAATTTTCTAAGAACTCAAGTCTCAAATCCAGGACAATACAGGATCTACAGGAATATGCATGAAGCAATCAAAACACAACTCTGAGTATAATACGTTATAACATGGTTAAATGCTCAGCAGTGTAGATTTTACATAATATATCCCCTTTTAAATAAACAACATTTATTTTTTTGAAAACAGAGGAATCCTTAAGTTTGTTTTTTTTTAAACATGTACTCATTTGGTGTAGGTTACCGCTCAATAATAAAAAATGTTATGTATATTTTATTTTTTTAAATACGTTTTTTATCTGCTTGGGTGATGTTGACAATAACCAATTTTGACCTGCAGGGGGCATCAGAGTGAAGATAAAGCTGATAGTAATAAAAATACAGTTGAAACCAGATAAGATATAAAGACATATGCTTTTTTTCTCACTGTCTGACATGAAATCAGACAAAACTTCTCCTGTTTTAGGTCCATTAGGATTACCTAAATTATTTCTATTTCCTAAATTCCAGAATAATGAGAGAATTTTTCATTATTTTCTTCAAAGTCAGAAATGTACATACATTCCATTAGTATTTGGTACCATTGCCTTTAAACTGTATGACTTGGGTCAAACGTTTTGGATATTCTTCCACAAGCTTCTCACAATAGTTGGCAGAAATTTTGGCCCATTCCTCCTGACAGAACTGGTGTAACTGAGCCAAGTTTGTAGGCCGCCTTGCTCACACATGACTTTTCAGGTCTGCCCATAAATTTTCAATAGGACTAAGATCAGGGCTTTGTGATGGCCACTCCAAAACATTGACTTTGTTGTTCTTAAGCCACTTTGTAGCCAGTTTGGCAGTTTGCTTCGGGTCATTGTCCATTTGGAAGACCCATGTGCGCCCAAGCTTTAACCTCCTGGCTGATGTCTTGAGATGTTGCTTCAGTACCCAAGCTTTAACTTCCTGGCTGATGTCTTGAGATATTGCTTCAGTATTTCCACATAATGCTCTTTCCTCATGATGCCATCTATTTTGTGAAATGCACCAGTCCCTTCAGCTGCAAAACAACCCCACAACATGATGCTGCCACCCCTGTATTTCACAGTTGGGATGGTGTTCTCAGGCTTACAAGCGTCACTCTTTTTCCTCCAAACGTAACAATGCTCATTATGGCCAAAGAGTTCAGTTTTAGTTTCGTCAGACCACAGGACATGTCTCCAGAAATTAAGGTCTTTGTCCCTGTGAGCATTTGCAAACTGTAATCTGGCTTTTTTATGTTTCTTTTGGAGTAATGGCTTTTTCCTGGCAGAGTGGCCTTTCAGCCCATGTCGGTACAGTACTCGTTTCACTGTGGATAATGACACACTCTTACCAGCTTCAGCAGCATCTTCACAAGGTCTTTTGTTTTGTTCTTGGATTGATATTCACATTTCAGACTAAAGCACATTCATCTCTGGGAAACAGAACCCGTCTCCTTCTTGAGTGGTGTGATGGCTGGGCATTTCCATGGTGTTTAAACTTGTGCATTAATTGTTTGAACAGATAAACGTGGCATCTTCAGGCATCTGGAAATTGCACCCAAGGATGAACCAGACTTGTGCAAGTCCATAATTCTCTTCCGATATCTTGGAGACTTGTGCAAGTCCATAATTCTCTTCCTGATATCTTGGCTGATTTCTTTTGATTTTCCCATGATGTTACACAAAGAAGCATTGTGTTTCAGCTGTGCCTTCAAATACATCCAGAGGTGTGTCTCTAATTAAATCAAATGTTGTCAATAAACCAGAAACTTCCAAAGACATGACATCATCATCTGGGTTTTAACAAATTGTTTAAATGCCAAGTAATCTTACTGTATGTAAACTTCTGACTTGAAGAAAGTAATGAAAAAAGGTATAAAAAAAAATCCTTCTCATTACTCTGGAATTTAGCAAATAGAAATAATTTTGGTAATTCTACTTGACCTAAAACAGGAAAAGTTTAGTCTGATTTCATGTCAGACAGTGAGAAAAAATGCGTATGTGTCTTTTTATATAATGTATGTAAACTTCTGCTTTCAACTGTAAGTAGTGCAAAGTTGTCCAAGAGTAACATGTGATTTAAGATGCGCTTCGTTGTGTTGAATCAAAATTGCAATTCAGGTCACATACTTTATGAACCTTCTACACTCTGGCTCTTTCACTGCAGCAAACAAAGTGTCCATTACTCCACACAGATGATACTCCCTGGGCTGAGTTTGTGCTGCAGCCGGGAAATATTTTAGCTGTACACCGACTAAATAAATGAGCTACAAGAGGCTATCAGTGACCTGCAGAATTTAACCTTGTTCATTGTTGAAAATAGGGCTAGATTTGGGTACCGTGTGCTTGTTTCTGAAACAGCAGAAGCCCAAGGGAGCGGTGCAGGAACTAAAGTTACCGGGGACGTTAAATGAGAGCGCACACAGGAGGTATTTTGAAGAGCTTTTTTTTCACTGAGGGTTGCATATTGAAACATTTGTGGTTAATACAGTGAGTCATTCAGATGCATTTAACATAGCTTTGACAGAGCCACTGTGTCGTTAGTACTATGTATCTTAACGCAATGTGATGTTACTGAACTTATAGAGGTAGAATTACTTCAGTTTGCAATAAAAAGTACTGCCTGGATATTTAGGCCAATTCAGCAGCCAAAAATCTGTCTGCTGTGGTTGCCATGGTCGTAGTTGGCTGCTTTTGTAGCTGACTGCCTGGCACACTGAACAGTTTTTAAAGTTTTACAATTTTTTATTTATATTTGGGGATTTTGAACAACTAAGAAGTACAGCTTGTGGATTTAAAGGGAGAGAAGTTAAGGACTATTGGATTGTGTGATTTGAACAGTGTGTTTTTCCTGTATCCATGGCGACCAGCCAGCTAGACCTGAAATGCTTTTTTGCGACTTTTTACAACAATGTAACAGGCTTTCTACACCAAATATGGCAGAAGATGTTCCAGAGGAAACACTTAGAGGGAACGTTCTGTCTCATCACCTACTGAAACAGTAAAGCGAAGCAAGGCTTAGAAGAGGCTTTCCTGTTGTGTCTCCAGACTTCACCTGGCTCCCCCTGAAGGCTGCTTTGATACTGCAGGACACAGAGGACACAGAGGAGGCACTGCCCGGACACAGAATCTGATGTCTCTACCTGTTAATCCGACTTTTGTTTGAGCTTTTCTATTGTTTTTGTATTTTACCGCTCAGTGTGTGGGGATAAATTAAGTGACTGATTGAAGGTCTCATTTGGATCTCCCTGGTACAGAGAAAACTTCAAAGCAATTTTTTGGGGGAGCTGCTCCCCTGACCATGAGGGGCTTTTCGATGGGGTTAGTGTCTCTTCTCTCTGTCTGAATGATTTCTTCTGCAATGCCCTACGTCACTGTTAGTCGACTGATCCTCCAGCTAGGTCCTTCACTATTCATCTTATTCCAAAAGTTGCCATGCGTACCGCCATCAATGTCATTCGTGTTGTATTATTTTGCATGGGGCTGCTGATCTTACGTTCTATATGAACTACAAAGCTGTTTCAAAGCCTCCCAGAGAATCAGTGCGTTGTTGACTTGGTGGTGCACATGGACACTGGATATTTTACAGAAATCAACTTACTTTATATCATATTTTGGCAGCAAAACTTAAATTCTCAATTGAAATGAACGAAATTCTTGCTTAACAGGAAGTGCCGCCACAATAAAAGTGCTTGTAGCATTTAGAGGCAGAAGTGGGCGGGGCAGAATAAGGTTAAAATGGAGTCAAGAATGGAATAAAAAATTAAAATGTAATTATCACGACAACATATAATGTGCTTTTTGCTTGCAGTAATTTGCTTATGAATCTGTCATATATAGGTTTGGCTATCACTCTCACCTCGCAACCAGAAGGCTCCAGGTTTAATTCCAGAGCTAGGTGGCATCTTTATGTGGAGTTAGTATGTTCTCCTTTTGTCTGAGTGGCCTTTCACCTGGTAGGCCAATTCTGGTTGCTCTCATTAACCCAAAATATGTTTAAAAATATCTTCTGATGGAGGATCATTTCTTCACCTGGGATGTTTTACAGTATAGTATCTAATGAGCACAATTGCCATTTGAACACTTGCATCATTCGCCTGACATCTTGAGGTACAAACATTGATCACATAAACAATCGTTAAAACCTGAAATGTCAAAGATGATTAGCAGTGATCTAAATTACTGGTCATCATAGGTGGGTAGTACTCGGTTACATTTTCTTGAGTAACTTTTTAAAGAAATTGTACTTTTCAGAGCACTTTTTCTAGCAGCATACTTTAACTCTACTTGAGTAATATTTTTATTGAAGTAACAGTACTCTTACTTGAGCAAGAGTTGTGGTTCCCACTGTAAGTCTACAAGCATTATGTTGTCAATCTGAAATGATTTGAACATTTGTGTTTCTTGCACCGCTCTTTCAGATATGATTTAGTTAGTCTCATTTCTGTGATCCATCCTTTGAAAATACCAGATGTTTGTGTATTATTTAACGTTTTGTGCTTCAAATTACATTAACTTCAATTTATAAACCAGATGTTACCTCCCAACAGTTACTCTTTAAATTACTGTAACTTAGTACTTAAGTTAGAGTAATTTTTACTCTTTTGGGTAATTTCTTGGACCACTATTTTGTACGTCAACTTCAGTAATATTTTTTAACCTAAGTTTTTTGGCTACTCTATCCACCTCTGCTAGTCTTTGAATAGTAGGAAAATACAGATTTAAATTTCTGTATCATACATTACAAGTTTATTTCAAAGGGAGACCTCACTTGTGGAGTAATCAATGAACAGATTTTTTTTTTCTGTAGTGCTGAACAAATACTTCTCCCTCCTCTGGGAATTTGTGGCTTTTGTTGTTAAAACGCAATTCATGTAATGTTTTCCCATGAGGCCCCATTCCCACACATTCATGAAATCCCCTCACTGAAGCCCTTATTAAACTTTGATGAGGTTTGGCTTTGAAATGTTAACCCAGCACACTTCTAATTATACATGTTACATAAGCCCCGGAGCAGTGGGTAATGTGTCTTCACCTGCACGCACATGTTGTACCTGGGTCACATGGTGCTTTCAAGTCGTTGCCGTTAAAGTGCATATGACAGGTTTTCATGTATTTCTAATTATGACTTGGTTTGGTGTGGGATAGCACCTGTGATAAATATTTATCATAGTTTTGCATCAGTTCAAGTGGTAATTTGTGGAAAAAACACATTCAGAAGAAAAGTACAAAAATATAAGGAATATAAGGACACTTCTATGTTTAGAAAGAGAGATGTTTGCGTCTCAATGTTAACGCTAATGCTAATTTTGAGGCATAATAAATATTAAAACAACACTACAAACTGAACTACATTTTAAAATAATTGGGTAGTCTTTATTTTAGTCTTTAGGTTGTTTATTTTATGTTTCCCGATTTTAATAAAAGCGGCTGTTAGCTTTCAGACACAGTGAGCTAGCTAGCATGCTACTGTGCACAGAGCCTATTTTATGAGCAAGGAAGGATTTTTATGTCAGTTTAAACATTCATTTAACAAAATAAAGGTGTTGCCAATGATTTGTGTTAGTCTAACCATAACAATTGTGCAATTTAAACAAGTTTTGACCCTTGTTACATTAACGTTGCTAGATTAGAGCTCTGGAATCATCTCTACGTATGTCATATCTGCTGCTCATGTCTAACCAGGAAGTAAAATTAAAAACTAGGCCAGATTTGACTAAAATGTTAAATATAATGATGTTAACTGAAGTGAAATGAGTAGTTTAAGCTGTCATAGGTAGGCTACATATTTGTATGCAGTGAAGACTTCTAACAGGTGGATCGCAGACTTTTCTTGGGATCTACTAACTTTAATGTGCATTTATTTTCAGGAGCAGTGAGTGACCATGAATAGATTGGAATATTTTTTTGTTTTGTTTTGGTTTTATTAAGAGCTACTCATAATGTCTAATAGAACATATTGTAATGATCTGATACTTTGTGTCTAGCTCAGAGTTGAGAACTTTTTTTGTTCTTTAACTGTTTATGTTGTTGTTAATGTAACTGCTTTTGTATGTGACACTTGGTTGCTATGCCGACAAGCTGATATGAAGCAATTTTGGAGAGCGGCTCTAGTGAGTTGAGACTGCTGTTGTTTTGCTCTTGTTTTGGCGTGGGTTACGGCCTACAGTAGGCCTTGTGTTCAGAAAATAAATAACCAGAAGAAATTCGGTAGAATATATTACAAAGGTATTACATTTTACAAAATATTTACTAGGAGTGCTTGCTGGATTACCCGGTTGTAATAATTCAGGTGCTCATCTAGGATTCTGATGGTGTCACTGCTCCTGACAGGTTGTCCCAGTGGCATTGAAGGATGGATCAAATGCACAGATGGACAAATTTCCCAATGGGGGAAAATAAATTGTACCTTAAACTTAAAAATTGAAGTAGAATTGGAGTGCCTTGAATCTCTTTGGTAGATTTAAAGGATATATATATATAACATTGTTCCCTAATAATATGTGTCCTTATAGCTTAGAAATATAGCTAATTATGCTTTAACACAGAATGATGGCTACAGAAAACATCACTGGACATTGCATTGTGTTTAAACAGTAAAACTTTATGTAATGAGGCAAGGACTGTTACTAAAAGTTACCCAAAAAAACGGACGTGAGTTGTGATTCAGCAACTGCAGTGTGGCACTCATGGGACACTTTTCCAGACCTTGTGCTGTATCCATGGTAAGGAAGGAGTGAAGAAAGAAACCAAAAAAGCATCGGAAGCAAATTCATTCAGGGAGAAAATTAAAACTCGTCACACATGACAGTAGCTCAGGTGGTGGAGTGTTTGTGCACTGATTTGAAGGTTGGCGGTTCAAATTCCCCTCGCAGCACTAGCTCAGATGGTAGAGTAGTCACATCCACTGGACCGGGAGGTGGTCTGATTAGTTCTATGATTGGATATTTTGTAATTGTATATATAAAAGTCTGTTTTTATTTACCTTATTTTAAAGGTGTTCTGTGCAACTTTTCTGGTGGAGAGTATGCCACCTGCTTGTCTCCATGGAGATGTTATTGCTTAGCCAAGGATATTCCTTATTATAGCATTCAACTTTTGATCTTGCATGTGTTTTTAATGCAAAACAGTTTGAAAAGGTAAGTCAGAGTGGGGTCGCCTCTCCACAGAACTGACCTAGTGGCATCTTCTCGTCTCCACGGATACAGATATATTTAAAGCCATACTGTGAAGCATTCTTAACAAAGCAATATCATCTTCATGGAGACAAGCAGGTGGATTACACTCCACCAGAAAAGTTACGCTGTGCAGCTTTAATGCATACCCTTATTTTTATTTGGTCATAGTTCATATTTACTATTATTATTCATTGTTTTATGTTGGACCATGTTGCTGAAGCAAGTTCCAAGTTTGTGAATGTTTGAATTTCTTTACACCATGCATCATCATTAAAGCAGCTAAATAAGAAATTATTTGCGACTGTAATATATAATTTATGCATTTTGTAAAACATTTTGTTGTATCAGCTAATACAGAAGCTACTGATAGGGTCTAAGTGGGCGGGGCTAACGATTCAAACAAAAATTTTATAAAACTAAATATAAAACAACCTCTTCACCTCCTTATTTTGAGCGAATGAAAAAACAACAAACTGTTCCCGCTTCCCATATACATAAGACACACACCTGTTACAAATACATCTCGATTTATTTCACATACATTTTTAAACTTTAACTTTTTTGATTTTTTTTTTCACAATCTAAATGATTCAAACAACAAAATGAGAAACTACCACAACAAAGTTAAATTTTCCTACCGGGGGAAAATGATGCAAATGTCACTAGTAAAATTGACACATGTAGTTTGCCAACCAGTAACGGTACAGTCAAAGGAATCAAAAAGACAAAAAAAGAGGACGAGAAGGTGTTTCGTGTGGGTACTTCGACCAGCAATGGGTCACTGTTATATAGATCCAAAAGTTATACGAATCCTGAACAGTGTTGGCAAGATTTTAAAAGAATTCTCAACTCCTTTACATATAAATTACCTTTTCTATATTTTCATCGATAAATAATATATATTTATTCATATCTATAGGTCAATTGGGAGATAGGGACAGAGAACCATCCATAGAAGCCCTTTCCGGTATCGTTGGAAAAGTCAACAATGATCACCAATTTTGGCTAATGCATCCCATATATTGCTATGAAGGTATTTTGAATGTTGCACGTACATGTACATAATAAAGCATTAGGTACACATATGCAAAGTACTAAACATAGGGATTTATGATCTGCTCTGTTGATTGGTTGGGTGAATAAGCATGGCGCAAGACTAAACAAAGTAGGTTAATAGTTAGATACAAATTTTTGCCTGTACATGGTTGAGTCCATAGATCCCGCCCAAAAAAAATGTTCTTTTTTTGGGCATATAAATTTTAATATATCAATTTCAAAGCTCATAACTGACACCTATTCACGTTAGGTCCTTTGCGGTAAAAGTTCCATTGTTGCTTATCCATTGAAAATAGCCTCCTGGAAGCTATTTAAAAGGATGTCTCACTGGCTATTTTTATATCTCCACGAGCGAAAAGTATTGTTAATATCCATCGATTTAGGATAAAGTCTTTTCTGTGAAGTTCACCCTCAACTTTCTTCCATCCAGAAGTTCAGTAATCCGATTCGAACAAAAAAATACATTGTACTGTACTTTGGGCTTTGTTAAAATCCACAGTTATAAAATAGTCACATCATTTTCATGTTGAATCGACGCCCGGTGGCTTGTCCCTCCGCTGAATCCACATTGGTACCGTTGGACTTCGAACGTGGCACGTATTCCACGTCAATGTTATTTTTATGCTTTCCTTTCCCTCTGCTCCACACGAAGAGGAGGAGGAAACAAAACAAAACCACTCCAAGGAAAGTAAAACACCCCATGGCCGTCGACACCAGAATAGTCTTTAGGTCCAACCCCAAGGTGACGCTGCTGGTCATGTTGGCGGTGGAGTTGCTAGGATCCGTGTAGTAGAGGGTTCTGTTTGCGTACAAGGAACCAAGGCTCTTCACAGCTAAAGAGGCCATGAGGGTGTCGTTCCCTGCGGTGTTGGATGCTAGGCAAAGGTACACGCCACTATCCTGTATCTCCGCTGATTTGATCTCCAGAGTGCCATTATTGTGGACAGTAACCCTCCCGTGATTCCTGCTCGTCAAGACTCTCCTACGCGGGGAAAGCCAAGAGATTACAGGTCGTGGTGTCCCTTCGGCACTGCAGCGTAGGATAGCTTGCTGACCCTCATCAACCGTAACCGTTTGCGTTTTATTCTCACGGATTTTTGGCTTGGTGCACGTCACGTAATAAGACAGCAACGTTTCCTTAAACTCCTTAAAAGGCCGTCCTCGGATTCCTTCAGGCGTGCTGCATTCCGGTTGTGATTCTCCGAAGAAAATAGAATGTCTTTTCTGCAATATCCACATGAGACGGCAATCGCACACCAAGGGGTTGTTATCGATCAAAAGGACTTCAAGGGTCTCCGGAGATTGGAAAACTCCCTTCTCCAATGTGTCTAGACGATTATGAGAGACGTTGAGGACTTTAAGTTGTCGCAGTCCTTGAAAGGCGTATGGTTCTATCGCGGTAAGCTGTGCCCCAACCAGGTGTAACTCCCGTAGGCGAACCAACTCCGAAAGCATTCCACCTTCAATGTGACGAATTCGGTTGTAAGATAAGTTAAGATGGGTCAGAAATGGAAGATGTTTCAAAGCTTGATAAGGAAACGATGACAGATTGGTGTTGGTAATAAACAGCGTGGTAAGGTTGAGACCGTGCAATGTATTGGCCGGAACGTGATCCAGGGAAGGCCAGTTGTCGATCTCCAAATGCCGCAGTCGGAATAGTTTCTTGAAGGAGTAGGGATGCAAAGTGCTGATGCTGAGGTAACGAAGATGAAGGCTGACCAGGTTGTGCAGGTGGGAAAGCGCTTCAGTCGGTACAACGGTCAAATTGCACCGCTCCAAGGTAAGAATCTCCAAACTCATGAGTCCACTAAACGCACGGTGGGAAATGTAGACCAGATCATTGTCGCCAACTTCCAAAAACTTAAGATTGTGCAAGTCCTGGAACATGTAATCCAACAGTATGACGATTTTGTTATCACTTATATCCAACCGGGTCAAATTGGTCAGCGCCGCAAAGACACCCAACGGAATGAGCTTGATTCGATTGCTCTTCAGACTAAGTGAGTGCATGTTATACAATGCATTAAAAGCTCCTGGTTCCACGTAACTGATAATATTCCCACTGAGGTCCAACTCTTCCAGTCCGGGAAAGTTCATGAAGTCATCCGGGTTGATCATGGTCAGCTTGTTCTTGCTGAGGTCGAGGATCCTGGTTTCCGTGGGGATGCCGTCAGGTATGGTTGGCATCCTCTTGCGGTGACAGACGACCGCTTTGGTTTGGGCGGAGCACTCGCAGCGTGAGGGGCATCCCAGCGCAGAGCCCACGAACACAGCCACCAGGGCCAGTCCCAGGAATGGTTGCCAGCATGAGACGACCGTGTGCAGCATGACTTTGCTAAAGCAGTCGACCATTCTGTCACGGTTCTGCAACAGACACAAAGAAGAGATACAAATTTGTTAGTGAATGTGTTAAGGGAACAGTTATATTAGAGGCACTGCACACAACCAATATCTATGTGCCATTAAAGGTACAGTATGTAACTTGGATGGCAAAAAGGACGCCGTGTACAAAGCACTTGTTGCTATCTATGTAACCAAAGTTAGCATGACAATGTATATGTTTATTAACATTTCAAGATAAAATCCATATTTAACTATTTGCAATCATGTAGAAGCAACTAAAAAAAATAAATAAAAATAAAGGTACAGTTTGTAACTTTCTGGAGGTGTAGCAAAAGGAGGTGGAATATCACCTGCATGATTCCATGGGAATAGAAAGTTAAAACCATACTTTGAAACATTCTCCATGGAGATGGATGAGCTTTATGTAATACTGCGGTATATTATAGCCAAAGGAACAACACGCATGAAGAGATCCTCCTCTAGACCAAGTATTGGTGGTTTTCAGATTCTAGAATGTGATGATGTCATACTCCCAGACGGGGGGCAAGAGACAATTTTTCCCTATTGATAACATTGTACTTTACCATGAAATATCCAAAAAGTAAATTCACAAATGTTGAACCTGATTATTTCTATTAGTGACTAGACCCAAGAACTCACTGTATCACAACACAAACCTGCATTTGAACAAGCTTCATTTTACCTGTCCCCCATCTGTATTATTTAATTTTGTTCGTTAGGTCTTCTGAAACCCAGCAAAATATAGGTTAGTTGAGTAAACAGACACATGTTTTTCAAGATTGTAACTCAATAAATTACAACTAACACTATCCCCTGAAATTTGTGTGACAACAAAATTATTCTGATTCACATTATTTTTTAACAAGGAATATTTTTTCAAGAACCAACCATGGAGTCACAGTGTCCAGAAATGTGCTATTTAAAACAGCTGCTAAGATCTATGTACACTCCCAGTCTAAAGTTTGGACACACCTTCGTATTCAGTGTGTTTTTTTCTTTAGTCTACGACTTTCAACATTATATATACATACGGAAGACATCGAATAT
>JACM01020794.1:0-24297 GCA_000787095.1 Periophthalmodon schlosseri | reverse complement strand
AATTTGTTAAAACATGTCTTTAAATGTCTAAAAGTTTAGATTTAAGCATCAGGCAAATGTGAAATTAGTATAAAATGTATTACCCATTTCCCATAAAAATGCAGAAATATAACTTCCTTATTTGGAAGATGAAATGTAGCTTTAACATGACATTAGGTTATCTATTACATAAAAGTGACTAGACCAGGACCCAGAAGTGTGCATCAGCACTATTGCATTATTTTACCCCCAAGTGATGAAATCTGATTGGCAGTGTATTTAGTTTGTGTAAGACAGATATATGATTAGTTTAGTACCTTTGAGAGCAGAGCAGCCAGGCCCCTCCCTCTGTACGACTCTGGGACAAATGTGGACATCAGCTCCACCTGCTGGTCACCAGTGAATCTGTAGGACAGCACAGCCACCTCCCCTGGACACATGGTAAGAGGGACAATAAACTTTACAATCGATAATAACTGTACTTCATGTTTAAAATGATGCCGTACAGTTGAACCAGGATCTGTAAGAATAAACAAGGAGTACATCTGTAATAACCAATATATAAACCAGTTCTAAACTAGGGCTTACTTTGAATTAAACCTGAACTAAACCAGGTCTAAATAAAATTCCAAATAAGATCTAGAAAAAAAGCCTACATATCTGGACTCAACTTGGTCTAAACCAGGATTTAATCAGGACTAGGCCTAAACCAACAGAATCCCAGTCCAAAACATAGACTAATACAGGACCAAACAAGAAAAGATAGTAATAAACTAAATATGAAGCAGGACTTACTCAGGAGGACTAGACCAGTAAGTCAGGACCAAGGTATATACAAAACCAGGTCTAAACTAGAATTTTACTAGGACTAACCCAAATTTTGCTCAATAAACCTGTCCCAGATTGGAAATAAACAGGGAACTCAATCAGGTCTAAACCAAGACTAAAACAGGCCATGTATTCAAATTAGTAATGAACAATACTCCTGCAGAAAATAATACACAAAATATTAACAGCATAGGTTAAAGTGACTGCAGTGTCTTTTAAAAACTATATCTAAACTTTTTCTCGATATTCATTCATTCATTCATTCATAATATCAACGACGCAGAACAGCCCACAGTGAGACCCCGGTGTTTCCTACAGCCTCTCCCCGGCCTCAGAGCGCCGTCCCCGGGCTGAGCTGCTTCACCTCACCGCTGTCTGGGGCCACGGTGAAGCGCTGGTTCTCCCGGTCGTGGCGCACCTCCAAACCGCACATTTTCCAGGAGACAGTGGTACAGAAGGCCGCAGGACGTGTCTTAAACCTTAAGTTAAGGCGTGTGAGCCCGGAGAGGCGTTTAAAAAACATTTTAATGATAAAACTGCGCGCAGATGTGAGAAGAGCGCGGAGGAGGTGCTGTTGTAGTGACAGAGCAGCGCCACTAGAGAACGCACTAACCTGTCGAATAACCTGCCCTGAGATTAACCCACAGTGACCCAAAACATGCCAAAAACATGATATATGAAATAAGACAATTGTTAATAATAAATACTTTATAAATACAGTGGATTCATAAAAAATAAAATAATCAATAAATTAAGTAATGTTTCTCTTTTTGTCTTTTTTCCAAAACAGGTTTAATACTTTTTGCAAAGAGTAACCCATTCATGCATTTCAGCTTTCTGTTATAGGTGAGACTTGGAGAACAATTCTAAAAAAAATATAGTATATATAGTATTTAGTTTTAAATTGTTTATTGCTATGGTAACAACCAGTTCTGTATCATTCTGAAACCCATGAACGTGTTTTCTAGGGGTCTCTTCTGTCACTAATATGTAGCAAATGTTGTATAGGCCTAATAAGTTTATAACCTTAACTCTAGTGTAATTTATTGAATAGCCTATTACATTATCCATTTTATTTGATGTTATCATAAAGTATGTCCTTATTGTGATTTGGTAAAATAGTTGAATGTAAAATATGAAGCATTTGTTTAAATTAAATATTATGAAATCATTAGTCACTGGTCCACAAATGTTTTTTTATTGCACACACCACTTCATCAGTAAAACATGTTTCTAAAATGTAAATTACAATTATGTCTTAAAAAATCTAACAGTAATTTATAAAATACTACATATAACTACATTGATGCTAAATGTTAAATCATATGAGTTTATTAGTTTATTTCCAGAGGTAATATTTTTTGCTTTACTAATAATTTAAAACACATTTATAATTATTAGCTAATTTGAAATAAATAAATAAATCAATCAATAAATCAAATCCAACCATATACTCTCTCTTTTCACTTTCATAATCCATCTGTCACTGTCAGTCACAGCCTTCCTCTTTCTCTTCTTAACCAATCACCTTCGAGCTGCATACTCCACTCTTCTGCTCTATCTCCACTGCAGCAGCAGAACCACCAGCCTCCTCGGCTAGCTCCTCCTTTTCATCAGCACCAGTGGCAGAGATATTACCACAAACAAATCTGTCATACTCTATCTTTAACACATCATTGACGCCTCTACCTGCCAAGGTCTAGGCGCCAAAGTTTAAACATTCAATATCACTCATTGCACCTTAAAGTCTTGTTAAAGTCTATCCATAAAATAGGTTGTGTTTACTACATTCTAGAGATTGAGCATCTTCTGTTAATTAATCGAAATATACACATGCTTTTTTTATACTGCAAATGTCAAATAAAGTGAAAACAAACAAAAACTAAAAATCCACGAACATTTTAACTATTTGTCAGGGACTCTACATTACTCCCATATTAAGACACCTAGAACTTTTCTGGTGGAATTAAATGTTAGAACTAGCATGTATGTCAGTACATAATGTGAGTTTTTATTTGTGAGTTTGAAAATGTATTATTACTGTGAGTGGGGTTGACACTCCACTGATCTTAACTGTAACTTAGCCTGGTGTAGTCTGCTTGTTTCCATGGAGATAAACAGGTGACGTACTGTCCAGAAAATGTATGCAGTGCACCTTTACCTTACACATCAAATGTTCTTTCAGTTTTTGTTTCATGTGGCCCAGTAATTACAGAGATATTAACCAAAAACCAGGTCAACAAATCTACAGTCTGACAGTTAAACAGGAGATTCCACCATAGAATTCTGACCTGTAGTATAAACATCAGTACAGATATCATTACTGCAGATGGTCGGCAGCTGCATCCTTGACTCCAGCTGCCATCACAGCAAAGAAGACATTTGGGCAAAAGGATCGCATGTAGACGGCCATTTTGGGGAGAGACGGCACCATTAGGACCTCTCTTTTTCTGTTGTTCAGCGTCTTTACGATCTCAGTGGCAGCTTCGTCCACAGTGACCCCCAGAGGCTTCCTTGAGTACAGCCCTAGCAATAGACAGGAGTAAAAAGATTGATTAAGCTAGTGTTGTCACAATACTAACATTTCAAACTCGATTTAGATACTAAGGAATAGACTCGATACTCAATAATGATACCAATATCACAATGATAATGTCCATCCATCCATTTTCTTGCGCTTATCCGGGGCTGGGTTGCAGGGGTAGCAGTCCTCCCAGACTTCCCTCACCCCAAACACTCCCTCCCATCCTCAAAATATCCCCTCCATCTTCTGACAGCATCCCCAGTTGAGGTCAGCAGCTCTCCACCTGCACTGTAAACAGTGTTGATGATGAAGCACTGCTTCCCCCTCCTAAGGCGCCAGACGGTTTGTCAGAATTTCTTTGAGGCCAACCGATAGTCCACCTCCATGGCCTCCCTGAGCTCCCTCCAACCTGAGTTTTTGCATCTGCGACCGCACAAGCTGCGGTACGCTGGGCCCACTGGTACCCGTCAGGTGCCTCAGGAATCCCACAAGCCAAAAAGGCTCGATAGGACTTCTTCAGCCTGACAGCATCCCTTACTTCCCGTGTCCACCACCAGGTTCGGGACTTTGCGACCACAGATACGAGCAGCTGCATCGACAATAGAGGGGGGAGAACATGGCCCATGTCCCCCAGCCTCCCCTGGGATCTGGGAGAAGCTCTCCCGGAGGCGCAAGATCCCCACTGACAGAGGGCTCCGCCAGATGTTCCCAACAGACCCTCACGGTACGCTTGGGCCTGCCAGGTCTATCCGGCTTCCTCCTCCGCCAGTGGATCCAACTCACCACCAGGTGGTGATTGATTGACAGCTCTGCCCCTCTTTTCACCCGAGTGTCCAAGACACTCGGCCTGAGGTTAGGTGACATGACAACAAAGCCGATCATCGACTGCCGACCTAGGGTGTCCTGGTGCCACGTGCACTGATGGACACCCTTGTGCTCGAACATGGTGTTCGTTATGGACAAATTGTGACTAACACAGAAGTCCAATAACAGTAAACCACTCGGGTTCAGATCAGGGAGGCCGTTCATCCCGAACACCTCAGGTGTCACTGTCGTTGCCTCCAAGAAGGCTACTTCAAGGGACCGGGCCCTGTGGGGAAAGGCCTGGCTAACAGACACCCGCTGATGAGCACCCACCCCAGGTCTGGCTCCAAGGTGGGGCCCCGGTTGTGCCAATCCGGGCGATGTAACTGGCCTTGCTCTTAAACTCATTGTAAGGGGCTTCTGAATCGCTCTTAGTCTGACCTGTCCCCCAGGACCTGTTTGCCACGGGCAACTATGAAGCCCCCAACAACATAGCTCCAAGGATCATCCAGGCGCTCAAACCCCTCCACCACATTAAGGTGACAGTTCAAGGAGGGGGTAATAAATAATAATTATTATTTAGACAATAGAATGTGATTTTCAACATTTAATCATTTCTTATATGTGGCCTTATATCTCTCAGTCCTGCAGGTAGGGTTCATAGCGGTCCATGGGCATATACTACTCTATGTTGTCTTATTACTGGTCTATTACTTGGTCAGATATAGCTCAAGATCATTCTAAAGTTATTCAGGCAAGGTTCATTTCTGTCCTGGCTGTAATTATGACTTTTTTAATATAATAACTGCTCAAATGTGTAGTTTTAGTGGTGATTAGTATCTGATCCTTTTGACAACCCTAGCCCACAGTAAAATTGCAAAAAGAAACAGGGGTTTAGGTAGTGACCATTCAGATCTGAGAGCGTTACTGTAGGTTTAAAAAATAAAATTCAGCAGTGAAACTGGCAACTCAAATGAGAGAATCGTGTGAGGCTCATTCTGATTGGATAATCGTTTTGAGAACCAAAACACCAAATTATAACAAACAACTTGGCCATCATGTCCACTATTTATGCAATTAAGAATAAATCAGAATTAGTATTGGTTGAGTGTGTACTCACATGACCAAAGGGGGCGCTGCTCGTCCGGTGCTGCAGTGGAGCTGATGAAGGTGTGGTTGATGGAGCTCACAGTGATGCCATACTCCTCCACCTCGGCTCTGAGGCAGTCAAAGAAAGCCTGCACCGCGTGTTTGGACGCCGCATCTGAAAACAGGACACAGGTTCAGTATGGAGTTTGTACGTTTTATTCATGTCCTTAATGTTACTAAATGTTTGTCCAAGAAATAAATTAAATAATATTAAATAAAATGAAATAAAATAACTAGTTTTTCAAACTGATCTATTCATCTTCTGTCTTCCTTAATTATTATTTAAAACTACCTTATCCATGGATCTGTCTCATTTTAGTCCTGGTTTAGTCTAATTTTAGACCATGTTTAGTCCTTATTTAGACCTGATTAGATCTGGTGGTACTCAGAACACCAAATATTATCTACATGGTGTTACAAATGTCGAGAACCTCTAGAATGTTCCATAATATGGCATTAAACTTTTCTACTGTTATAGAGACAAGAAGGCACTTAAACAACCGGGCTAAAAAAAACTAGTCAGATCTGTGGAAAGGCAAGCTCACTCACAGTAGGTATGCATGATTTCCAAGGTATTTTTAAGGGAACAAAACAACACGCCTGATATGACATAAATACTAGATAGACATTATTTTAATAGTGTCATAACTTCCAAAAATGTATAATAATTAGATTTTGAGTAATCACAGCACTAAATGTTTGTCAAAGAAATTAAAGCTGTACTGTGTAAATTTCTGGTGTGTGTGGTCTCCATAATGTACATCCTTTATTATTAGATCAACAACATTGTTTAAAGTTCAGATATGGGAAAGAATAGGTTAAGGTTAAAGTTTAGGATCGACATATGTGCTGCAGTTTGTCAGAGACTCACACGTGGAGCGGAAGGGCACCGGGAGCTTGGCCTGGATACTGTTGATAAGCATGATGTGTCCTGTTCTTCTGGAAATCATCGTTGGGAGCACGGCTGTGAAAACCAGACAGGAACACTGCAGGGTTAACAAGCGCCGTCAATACATGGGCGACAGTAGCTCAGTGGGCGACAGTAGCTAAGTTGGTAGAGTGTTTGTCTGTTTGTCCGCAGATCCAAAAGTTGCCGGTGTGATTCCAGCTCCCACAGATGCATGCTGTCATTGTGTCTTTGGGAAAGACACTTAACCCACTTAGCCCCCAGTGTCTGTGTACATGAGCGTGTGTGTGAATGGGTGAGCAGTTCCTTTGAGCACTTTGAGTTTGAAATCGTCACTAAGCACATTCCTGGGCAAAGTCCTCAAAAAGGTTTTCATTCAGTGTGTTTATATAGTTTATACTCTGTACCTTTGGTCAGAGTCACGGGGCCAAAGTAGTTGTTGTCCATGAGCAGCTTGTCCATCTCCAGAGACACACTGTGAGCTGGAGCCTTCACCTGAGCATCATAATGATAATGTTTTTAAAACTCTTTTACGCTCTATGACATGAAGCAGAGACATGAGGCTGGACCTTGATGGAGCTGTTGAGGATCAGAACATCCAAACAGCCGTAACATTCCAGAACCTCCTCCACAGCCTCAGACAGAGAATCCATGTCCCCGAAGTCCAGAAGAACCAGCTTCACCGGGAACGTCTGCGGAGAGGAAGGACACTGTTCAAATCTCACTATAGGTTGTGTTCATGTTCTAGAATTTAATGTCATAATTTCAGATGGAGGGCAGGGGTCTATATAACTCTATGGGAGATTCAAGGTTTTTGAGAGAAATATCTAAACTTATGATTCACAAATGTTTAACCTTATCATCAATTGTTATCTCCACAAATTATTCATATTAATCTTATGGCTTCAACACTGATGCCTTTGAGGTTGAATAATTCTGTCACTTTCTGAAGCTACTGTGAAAAAATAATTTCACTTTTATTTTTATACTGACAGAGAAGACGTTGAAATTTGTTCCAGTTTTTGTTTCATGTGAATAGATCCAGTAATTACAGGGATATTAATCATAAATCTGCAATCTGACAGTTAAACAGCAAATTCCACCACAGAATTTTGATTCAATACTTTGTCTGAGTCTCACCACAGCAGGATCCGAGTTGCGGCTCAGTTCTTCAGACAGCCCCTCCAGTTGGTCCCAGTCTCTCCCACACAAAATCAGGCGAGCTCCTCCACGGTGAAACAGGCTTGCACACTCTGGAGATGAGAAGAGGTTAAGGTTAGCTATGAACTAAACTTCAATACTGCTTAGGCCCCTGTAAGGAGCAGTTCTCCATGTCTTGGTCAAGACCTTAGCTGGAGGATTTAACCTTATTATAAATGTTTTGGGTTGATGGAGGAAACCGTAGTTCCCGGAGGAAACCCACCTAGACACAGGGAGAACATGCAAACTCCACACAGAAAGGGAACCCCCCTCTGCCTTAACAGCAGTGCTTCAGTTCAATTTAATTCAATATATTTTTTGTAAAGCCCACAATCACAACAGCAGTTGTTGTCTTAACACGGCTTAACAGGATCATTAATTTAACCAACAGAAAGTTAGAAAATCCAACATTGAAACAGAGGGCTCTGGTCTAGTCTGGTCTCACCTTTCCCGAGCCCCGTGAGTGCGTCGCTCAGCAGAACCACCTTGTTTCTCACAGATGTTTTGGAGAGCAGCCCCAGGACCAGGCCATACAGGTAGAAGAAGCCCGCCGTGAGCACCACCACCGCAGGCACCAGCAGCACAGTGGTGCTCCACAACCACTCCATCCCTGGAGACAGCACCTAAAGACAGGAGATGTAAAGTTACACAATATCAAAACAAGCACAAGCAAAGATTTACTGTTGGTGAATCATGATTGACTCAGCTCTGGTGTTGGGCCACTTCAGCCACTGCTGATCTGGACTGCTAATCAGAACTTATCTACACTTAAAGATGAATTCCAAAACACGTGGCGACTACTGACTCTTTGAGCAGAAATACAAATTTGTTTTGAAAAAAAGAGCAGAGATAGCACTTATATAGGTTTGATTTCTCTACTCACTCTCATAAACTGTATGCTCCTCTGTTGTGAGGCTTTGACCAATCAGCCTGAAGTAAATGTGCCGTTAGCCAACCAAGAATGATCAAAACGTCCCCATGGAGATATATCTATCATCAGTCTGTCTTCTGCATATTAAATCTGCACCTCCACCCATCACTCACACCCAACTCTCCAGCCCAAAGAACTGACGATGCATAGGCCAGAACCTCCAAAAGCTTCAGTCTATAGAGGGAACACTCACAACGGAGTTTCAGGTCTGGAGAAGGAGAAAGGTCTCAACATGCAGCAGAAATACTCAAACATGTGAGTGAAACAAAGATTACAAGTCCAGGTGATGTATATGAAGAAACTAGTTTTAAATTCAGTTTAGTCAAATCTCACGTTTTCCTCAAGCGTCTGAGCGACTGCACTCTGATGAAGCCCATAGACCAGACTGTCTATGTTCAGGTCAGTGAAGGATCAGTGTTTTTACAACTACACTGTAAAAAAGGAATGTTGGCGTTAGTAAAAGCTACGGTGGAATATAATAGTGGATTTGAGTAGATTTGACACATGATACAACCCAGTCAAAACCTTTAAAGTGCATATGACAGGTTAGAGTACTTTTTAACTAAAACGTATTTAACATGATTATATTCAAGATTTTACTACAGTTGTACCTAACTTTTTTTGTTTGTTTGTTTTTATTATTTATTTTCTTTATTCTGGTGAATTAAGTAGAGGTAATTCCATTAAACATGTCTAAATTACACAATAGTTATGATTAGACTAATACAAATAAAACACCTAAGTTTTGTCCTGCATTTTGGATGAAATTTTCTGTGTTGATGACATAGGTAGAGGTATTTGTTTTAGAACTGTCTACTCCTTCCTGTATTTTTGTCCTTTATCCCACAAACTGTCACTGAAATGATGTAAAGCTATGATATATATTTACCAGAGGTACCATTCCAAACCAAGTAATAATTAGAAAAATGTGAAAACCTGTCATATGAACATTAAACTATCAAAACAACATTCGACTACTCAAATCGACCTTTATATATTCCCATTTGAAGTTTGACATTCTTTTTACAGTGTGTCATGAGTTTGATGGACATGGCTGATGACTGCTTCTTTACCCAGCTTTGTGGCTCTGTCACATTGGGCTCCATCTTTACTTTTGTAGCTAACTTTTTTTCACAATTCTGCAACAAGAACAGAAATTTTAAATGGAATAATTTAAAACAATTTCAAATACCCGATGAGCTTCATATGCTGAAAGAAAAACTATGACAACAACTATTTTAAAGGTGGAATTAGCATAGACAGCCTGCCTGGCAAGTCCAGAATGATATGTCTCTGTATGTTTTATACAGAAGGATATCAGTCTGATCCTCGTGCCGTCCGTTGCATCTTGAGCCAGAACCAAACATGATCGTACAATTAGATTTGTTTATTTCAGCGATGAATGAAATGAAGGAACTTACTGGTCACCCATCATTTACAAACAAAATTACCTCACCTCAGATTAACAGAAATCTGTCATGTTGTTCAGTCCCCTTGTAAGCAGCCATATTTGTTTTGATACGGACGGACCATGTGTGTCTCTGATTGGCTAAAGCACCTGCCAATCTGAACCTGAGATTCACCGGTGACCAGACTCACATCTTCACACATCATTAAAGTGTGACTAAAAAAAAAAAAAGGTTTGGATTGATTCTGATGATTTTTCTCAATATCCCATAATGCAGTGCAACAGTGGGTGGCTTTTTTATGGTGATTAGCTTCATTGTGCCCATTCTGGCAAAATAAATGGAAACTGAAACCGGCACATTTTACTCTCTGAAAACTCACTCACGATATTTTAATTATGTTTTATTTGTTGAGGTAAAAATTGTTGTAAACATTGTAAACATGTACAGATTTGTATTAGTGGACTGTATAATCTGTCTTTGTCCCTGCAGCTGTCCAGAGCTGTATTTTTAGACGATCTCCTGAACAGACTTCACACAGGTCTCTGAATGTCACACAAGACTGAACAGCTGCAGTGCCATGGTGGTTCACTTTCAAACAGGGCACTGCAAAACTAATAAAGAATTCAGATGTGCATCATATTTAGAGCGTGTTACTTTCATTTAGCCTAATGAGTATGTCTAGGTTGCCATAGTATGTATTTTTTTGACAAAAGTAGACTAGAATAAAAGCATGTTTTTTTCATTATGGATGTGTATATTTTGCTTTGAAAAACAAGACAAAAATGCATCCGTACTTGCATTCCCACAAACCTGACTGCTATTTGGCCTGGAAAACGGCATCCTCCTGCTTGTTTCCATGGAAATGTTGTCCTTTTGGCTGTAATCTTCCACAGTATGGCATAAAACTTATCCCGCTCCAATGATGTTCATGCATTGACCACCTCCAGAAAGCTACATAGGGATATCACTTTTTTCCAGTGTTGATTTTTTGACAAGTTTTGAAAGGTTATTTACTTATTTATTTAAGAACAATATGTAAGTAAATAATGGTCTTTCTTATTTGAAACGCTCTCAGCACTGGACACACACTATCTTGATCTGGACAGTTATGGTCATAGTTATTGGAGGTTTTCAGATTTTACTTTATGATGACGTCATACTCCCAGATGGACAAAAGCCAGTTTTTCCTAGTGTTTCGCTTGTATTTGAACATGAAATATCCAAAAGGTAAAGTCACAATTGTTGAACCTGATCATTTACGTTATGTTTATGTGACTTTATCCAAGACATTGCTGTACTGCAACAAAAATCTGCATTTGAACAATATTAATTTTAGCTACCTCCATCTGTATTAAATAAAATATTATTGAATGTTGTGATGTCATCTGAAACCCACCAATAGTCTTTATTAACTATTTCTAATTAGTTTTCATCTGATCTGTGGCATTTTAACTTAACTCAATTGCAGCACCTACCAAATTAGAATATTTAAAGCTACAATAAGTGATGTTTCTGGTGGAGGGTCTGCCACCTGCTGTCTCCATGTGGATATTTTTGCTTTACCGGAAAGTTCCACAGAATAGCATTAAATGTATCTATTTCCATGGAGACAAGCAGGTGACGCCACTAGGCCAAGTTATAGGTCAGATCTGTGAAGAGGTGAGCCATTCACAGTACGAATGTCATGTTTTACGCTATTTTGGGCAACTAAAACATTGCTAACTGAATGAAGATGCACACTAGATAGATACTTATTGACATGCTGTGGAACATTCCAGACAAAACAATAACATCGCCATGGAGACAAGCAGGTGGCAGACCCTGTTCCTGAAAAGTTACGTAATGCAGCTTTAAATATTCTAAATTCATTTTGACTTGTTGCTGTGTAAATCTCCAATTAAAATCAGGAAACTTGACTTACCTGAACAGTTTTCCCAAGTCCTGGTTTTGGTCCTGGTCTTATTTCTGGTTCTGGTCCTTGTGGACCTGTTTTAGTCCATGTGTCTCAATCTGGACATGTCCGAGTTTAGTTCTGGTTTCAATAGTCTGGATTTAGGATTTAGTCCTGGATCTTAGTCCTCCCCTTGGTCTTAATCCTGGTCCCAGTTTAGTCTCCAGTCCTGGTCTAGTCCTGGTCTAGTCCTGGTCTCCGTCGTACTACAGGTCCTTAGGGTCTTAGTTCTGGTTTGGTTTTAGTCCAGGATTAGTCTTAGTCCTGTGGTCTCAAACTGGTCTCTAGTCCTGGTCTAGTCCTGGATCAAAGTCTGTAACAAACCTAGACTGGTTTAAAAATAGTGCACAGCTGAGGAGAGAGGTCACATGACATCACAGCATTCTACACTGCCCATAGTTTAAAGATACACTGTGTAACTTTTCTGCCATCTTCTCTCTGTGGAGATGTTATTGCTTTGCATGGAATATGGCATGAAATAGATATTACCATACTCTGGAACATTTCAGACAAAACAACAACAGAAAAGTTACATAGTGCATCTTTAACACTGAGCTGAAGGCAGATCAGAATTTTGTGGTAGAACTGACCTTTTAACTTATAAGAAAAATATTAATTTGTGATGTAACTTGGTTATTTTAAGATGATATTACCCACAAATTTCTTTTCGATCAACGCAAACGCATAACGATTCCAGGAGATGTTTTATTTGAACTGCAAAATGTTCTTCAGAGCATTATGTCATGAATCTTGTATCGCCGTATTCACCCTAATCCGGAAGTTGCCATGGGCGTCGGTATCATCATTTGGGTTGTACTGTTTTGCTTGGGGCTGCCAATATTAACAGCAAATACGTTCTATATGGACGACAAAGCCGTTTTAATGCCTCCCAGAAAATCGGTGCATTGTTGACTTGTTGGAGCACATGAATATTTAACATCTTACACAAATCAACCTACTTTATATCATACTTCAGCTGCAAAAATTCTCAATTGAAACAAATGGGATTCCTGCTTAACTGGAAGTTCCAGTTGCATTTATGGAAAAAGTGGGCGGGACGGAGTAAGGTCAATAGTGCATGTGTAGCTGCATGGTCCTACTATTTATTTTGATAGTGTTGATGTTAATGATGTAATTTCACTAAAGAAATAAAGAAAGAATGTGCTGCAGTTTATATTTGAAAATGATTTTTTTTTTCTCAATATTTTAATGTTTTGAGTTATTGGAGGTGAACTTTTATGGAGCTTACTAACTTTGGCTAATCTATTAATTTTCCTGGGTAATAACTAATACAGAAGCTATAGACATGGTCACCCTTTTTTCGTCCAATCAGCAGAGGTGGGTCGAGTAGTCAAAAATTTTACTCAAGTAAGAGTAACGTTAAACTTCAAAATAATATTATTCAAATAGAAGTACAAATTAGAGGTCCAAGAAATTACACAAGTTAGAGTGAAAAAGTATTTGGGAAAACAACTACTCAAGTAAGAGTAACTTAAAGAGTAACTGTCAGGAAGTAACATCTTATTTATAGTTTGAAGTTAATGTAATTGAAAAGACAAAATAATAAATAATGAACACAAATTGTGGTATTATCAAAAGATAGTCCATGGAAATGCACAAACAGAGATGTCCAAATTGTTTAATATTGTCAATATAAAGCTTGAGTCACTTGTAGACTTACTCACAGTGGGAATAGTACTAAATCTTGAACTCAACTAAGAGTACTGTAACACTGTGCAATATTTATTCAAGTAGAAGTAAAAGTATAGTGTCCAAAACCTCTGAAAAGTACAGTTTCTTCAAAAAGTTACTTAAGTAAATGTAACTGCACATTGTAACTAAGAATCATGGGAAACCAACTGTCCAACACTATCTAAGACACTTGATTGTACTGAGTGCATTTTGAAGGGTGACATTAAAAAGCAAATAGTAGCAGAGAACTATAAGGAAAAACCCAGACAGTTGTTTCTGTGTCATGGTGCAATATCACAGATTCAAACAGACTAAGTGGGCATGGCTAAAAGTTCAAACTAAAACATGTTCCTCGCTCATGGTTAAAATCAGGTATAGAAAAGAATAAGTATTAAAACATTTTTTAAGTCATTTTGAGCCTTCCATTCTTAGATGAATAACTTTCTCTTCCAGTTCATAAAGCCATATAAAAAGTTCTATAGATCCAATATGGCGCAGAGTCGACTGCTCCAGTACCAAAGCAATATCTCAGCTGACTGCCTTACATGACTTAGACATAGAAAAAAAAAAAAAAATTGAGTTTTCTGTCTGTGTAATCCCTCCCTCATCCAGGTGGGGTCCATGATGAAAATGAATATTGTGAGAATGCAGATTTTTGTTGTAATACAGTGTCTAGTCACTAATAGAAATGATCTGGTTCAACATTAGTGCATTTAGTGCATCTTTCATGACAAACTACAATGTAATCAATAGGAAAAACTGGCTTCTGCCCATAGACTGTATTATAAATATACTGGCTTCTGCCCATAGACTGTATATATAAATATATATAAACATAGCTGACCTGCTAGCCGCTACATTCCAAATAGGAAGAGCATGGGCACGCTTCCGGTTCCATTGACTCCGGCTCCAATTCACTTTCTATTGAAAAACTGTCGCACCTCTCTCTGTAACTGCTGCTGTCAGACTCATCATTTTTGTCTTAATATGATCATTTTAACCCACTCTACATGATCCTGGTATATTTATTTCACTATTGTGTCTGTAAATTAAGAATGAACATTAATAACAGACAAATCACACACCTTCTTTCTCCAAGATTGCTCTCACAAGACTTCGAAGGACCACCAGATGAACAAAGTAAGTGAACCATCTCAAACTATTTTAGCAGGTCTATTTTTACAACATATACTTCCTCGTGAAAATGTATCATCACTTGTATCCACAGGCTGGTGTGGGAGTAGGAGGACTTTGTACCTGATGCCCTACCTTTAAGTGGGCCTATTGAGAAAGTTGAAGACAATCACATGGTGAACATTCTTTCTGCATTTTCTGTATCATTCTCTGTGATTCTGTCCTGGACTGGTCTGTTATTGTATTACAGAGTAATAAGTGCTGTTACACAGGCAGAGACCAGACCTTCTTCATTGGAATAAGTCTCCACACTGTCCAGCTCCAGTTTGTCTGTTTGTCCCTGCACTGTGTTCTACGTGTTTGATTCATTTAACTGTGGAAAACTAAAGACTGTTTTTGTGTACTTATTTTACTTTAAAACTTTTTAAGGACATTTGATGTTGCATGCAGGCCTAGAAATAAACTGAATTAAATCATAAAAACACAATAATAATAACTATACAAATGTTAATAATTCATGATCAGGTAACATAAGATAAATATGCACATTCAGCATTATTTGATCACATATCATCAACATGAACATATCATTTTATTACATGCAACCTCTTTCCATATTATTTTTACGCAAATACAGCAACTTTTTTCTTTCAGTGTGGTTTAGCAGGGGCGAATGTGCAGGGGTGTTACCTTCAGCAGCCTCGTTCCAGATTGGCTCTTTGGTTGCTATGATACTCGCGGTCGGAATTTGAAATATGGAACTCGGCTCCAAATTCACTCCTATAACTGGTATCTTCTTTATACAGTCTGTGCTCTCGCCCCCATCTGGGAGTATGACATCATCACGTTTTAGACATCTGAAAACCTATACACCTCGACAACTACATCTGAAAATGAGCTTTGTAACTAAAACTGGCAGATTAAATGTTTTTTTAATAGATACAAATTTTGTATATTTTACAAACAAATTATAGCAATGATTAAATATATTAATTAATTATATATACATCAAGTCAAAACTGTGGAGATCCATAAACACAGGAACATACAGCAGTGAATCAGTGAAATAGTCCCACAGTTTACAGTCCAAAATAACAATATAATATAATATAATATAATATAACTTAATAATTGTCTGGCATAATGCTATATATGTTATATAGAAAATATGTATACAACAATTCACAGGCTAAAAGTGCAGTCCATGTAAGAGTCATCACTTTACAATGAATCTGATTTACTTGCATATGCATATATATAAGAATTAAGGTATAATAATATTATATTACCCCGTTCACGAAGTTGCCACAACACCGCCATAATCATTTCAGTAGTGTGATTTTACGCAGGGCTGCTGACAAATACATTATACAAACTACAAAGCTGTTTTAAAGCCTCCCACAGTTGTTGGTGCACATGAACAGTGAATACACATCAACCTTCTTTGTATCATATTTTTTGAAAAAAATAAAAAATAACTCTATTTGAATTAATTAAATTCTTGCTTAACAGGAAGTGCCTACACAAACAGTAGTGCTGAGTAGTAACAATCAGTAAAAAAAGTGCGCAGAATAAGGTGGAGAGCCAAAAAGAAATAAATACATGAATTAATTAATCAGTTGATCTAAATGGATATGCTTGATTTGGCAAATGAAACTCTTACAGGTCAAAGGTACACTATGTAACTTTTATGGTTGAGAGTCCTCCTTGTCTCCATGGAGATGTTATTGCTTCACCTGGAATGTTCCACAGCATGGCATTAAACTTAACAATTGCAGTATTTATTCAGTTTACAGTTGCTCTATTGCTAAAACATACCTTGAAAAACATGTATTCTTACAATGATCATTCATATTGATCATTTCTCTATTGATTACACTGTACTTCGCCATTAAATATCCAAAAGGGAAATTCACAAATGTTGAAACTGATCATTTTTATTTCTATTAGCTATTAGAATTCACTGTATTACAACAAAAATCTGCATTTTAACAATATTCATCTCAGCTGCCCCATCTATATTGAATAGATATTGTGATGTCATCTGAAACCAAGCAATTGCGGACCCTCCACCTGTAAAGTTACACAGTGCAACTTTAAATCAGTGAAGTCTAGCATTAACACCGATTTCAGTAAAGATTTTCCCTGTTAAGATTAATCTAAAGGCGGATCTGAACCAGCTGTGGGTGTAGGCGTAAATAAACGGGTTTATCATGGAGTTTAACCAGCCCAGGAACTTAAAGGCCTCCATCACTGGAAGAGGCAGCAAGAAGTGGTTGAAGGTCAGGTATGTGACACAGATCGAAAATGGAGCCCAGCAAATAAAAAACACACAGATCACCATCGCTAGCGTCAACGTAGCCTTCCTCTCCACTTTGTTAACCCTCTCGGACAAGTTTGTGGTCTGGATGCTACGCGCTTGTCTCCGCACCGCCAACAAAATCTTCATGTATAGCGTTAGCATTACTACAAAGGGGATGTAGAAGACTATCACAGCCGCCACGACCGATAACTTCAAAATCTGGACCATAGCGCAACGTTCTTTCTGTTTCATCCCGCCAAAAGTTAGCACAAAAGATAAAGTGAGCGCAACGCTCCAAGTCATGAAAATCATACCTGAGATAACACGGGAGTTTATTTTGGTTTGGTAGCTTAGTGGCTGGCAGACAGCGTAATATCGCTCAATACAGATGCAATAGAGATTCAAAATGGATGCCAAGCACAATAAGCCATCGAAAAAACCACGCACTCTACAGAGGATGTCGTGAAGAAGTGAACAAGGCGTCATAAACAGAAAAATGACAAAAGGTAAAACCATGATGCCAACGAGCAGATCGGACACAGCCAGAGACAGGACCAGGTAGTTGGTTAAAGTGTGGAGTTGACGGAAGTACACAATAGAAATAATAACCAGAAGATTCCCAAACAAAGTTACAAAAATGATAACGGCCAAAATGATATCGATAGCCAACGTATATGATACGTGCCACTTGTTGACGCAGATGTCCACAGTGGAGTTGGAAAGAGAAAAGTTGTCCATTTTTTGCTAAAAGTTGATAAAAATAGATTTTGGTTGTGTGGAGAGAGAGATAGAGTGAGGTGGGTTGCTCCGATGCTGCCTATTAAATGATGCTGTGAAAGATTTGCATATTCATGAGAAAGGAGGGGCCAACCAGAGCACAACAGCTGTCAATACACAGACTTGACTTCTGATCAGAGGTGCAGAGGTGGGAAGAGTAAACACAAAAAGAATGGAAGTATTCTATTCCATAATTAAAAATGTACTTCTTTACAAACTTGTATCTGTTGGGACTATTTGTAATTTTATTTGCATTTATTTATTTATTTTATTTTTATTATATTGCACAGGGACGTCACTAGACCCTTTTTACTGTGGCACGTGCCTCAGTCTAGCTGTAGGTCTAGTGACGTCGCTGATATTGCTATGCTTTTTCAAAACAATAAATTCAGTCAAAACTACAAAAGGTACATTATCCTAATTTAGATTAGGCTAATCTGAGACTAAACCAACCAAAACAAGACTACAGGATTCAAATCTGCTTTTTGAGATTTGAATAAAAACAACAAAACAGTAAATTGTGTTAATGTGATGTTTTTAGCTTTTTCGCAATCTTGATTATTGTGTATAGCCAAAATAGAGATATCAATATTGTTGCCGTTTATTGAGCAGCCCTAATCTCATGGATTTCATAACATGTTTGTAGAGGTCTAGAATACTGATTGTCTGTGTATTTTTATTTTTTTTTAATTGTGGCAATTAATTTTGCCTCTAATTTCTTTCTGATCATGGTCCCTCCGATCACTCACATCAGATTTTGCAGTTTGCATGTTATTTAAATAATCTTAAAGGTTAGATAATGATCAGATTTTGGTGTGCATATTAACATGCAGACTGACTGACCCTCAAGTAAACAAGCCAGTGTTTTTGTCTGTGTGAATGAGATTCGTTTAGTTAACGAGCCTCATTATCTGGACTCTGGGCTCATTAAAGCTTGTCACACTTAGCCGGTGTTTAGCGGTGGGTTGCCATGGTTACAAAAAGACATAAATGATGAACATTTGGGGAGTCCCGTGAGTCAGGAGCCGGTTCTCCCCTGAGTGGTGGATTGGTGGATCTTGGACCAGTGCTTCTCAAAGCACATAGGCAAGCTGTTTATTTTTTAAATCCCAAATGAGTAACTTTTTAAAGCATGCAACCTTCTTGTCTTCATAGAAGAGATAGACAAGTTAAACCTTTAGAACAGCCAAGGCAATCACATCTAGATGGAGACAAGCAAATGGCACCACCACAAGTTACAAGTCAGGTGTGTAGAGAGCTAAGTCTGCTTTTTCAAGGTATTCTTTTTACTTCACTTGGGTCAATCTTTTTTAAAAATGTCATGACGCATTTATGTGTCATTAATCTAACTTTATTCTTTCTTTGTACCAGAAACACAATATTATGTTTTCTACTTACGTCACAAATTGCTTTATTTACATTTATTAAAGCCGTTAGACCCATTGAAACCCGGATCTCTTTGGTGAGCGTGTCGTGACCTGGCCATGTATTCTGCAACACACCTATACCAAGGCTGTCCAAACTGTTTTCATCAAGGGCATCAAAACACAGACAAAGCAGAGGGTTGATCAAGGGCCATAGACTGATGGTCAGTACAGGGACTAATTCAAATATGTGCATTTATAACAAGGTAGACTGGACCAACAGAACTGTATTCATGCTTAGATCATCAATAGAACACACTCAATATTTTATATTAGCTTTATCAAGCTAGATTTTTCAAAGTTCTGCTTAATGTAATATGGGTAAATTCACCGGGAAGCCTGAGGGCCAAGAAAAATGGGTCTGAGGGCCACATTTTGCCCTGAGCCATAGTTTGGACATGTCTGGTCTATAGATTCAATATTTTTATTGTCACAGTCACAGAAAACAAGAAAATTACGTTTAGCACATCAAAGACTGCATAGTTTTGATGTAAAGTGCAATACCAAAGGTGCAAGACCCCATCCAGTAATCCCCTATCAGTCTGCCCCAAGGCCAGTCTGCAGCAGAAGGAGTACACTACAACACAGAGCTCAAGTGGTGCCCACAAATACAGAGGGAAAAGTGAAGGAGGAACAACACGTGGAGAAAGCCCTCTCGGCCTGTGGACATGGGCCTTCAATAGATCTAAGAGAGCTAAAAAACACTACAACAGGGAATCTGAACCTAGAAGGAAAGGCATAACCATTCCTTACACAGCTGGTGTGTCTGAAAAACTTCAGAGAATTTTCAGACAGCTTGAGATTCCGGTCTATTTCAAACCTACAAACACTTTAAGACAGAAACTGGTTCACCCAAAGGACAAAACCCCGAGCAATAAACAAAGTAATGTGGTCTACTCTATTCACTGTAGTGAAGAGTACAGTGAGCATTACACTGGAGAAACTAAACAGCCACTCCATAAAGAATGTACCTAATGTGGTCTACTCTATTCACTGTAGTGAAGAGTACAGTGAGCATTACACTGGAGAAACTAAACAGCCACTCCATAAGAGAATGTACCAACACTGTCGAGAGAGCTCCTCTGGACCCCAGTCCACCGTACATCTCCATCTCAAAGACACTAACCACTCCTTTGAAGACAGTGAGGTACAGATCTTAGCCAGAAAAAAGAAATGATTTGAGAGGGGAGTTAAAGAAGCAATTTTTGTTAGGAAAGACAATCCCAGACCCAAAGCAAACAAAGGAAACAAAGAGAACAATAGAGTGAGCCATTAGGGCCATTAGGGCTGAATGCAGGCTCATTTAGGCTGAAACTGTAAACAATAGCTGTTTACAGTTTCGGTATAGTTAGCTTCTCCCTTCAGATAGATAGCATAGATATTCACATACATACATACATTCAGATAGATAGCCGTGTCCACCAATAATCTGACCAGAACTGAAGAAGCGGCTTGGATGAGCAGTGAAACGTCTTCACTCCTACAACTTTTTGTCCAGTTGACAGATTTAACTTTGGCTTTTACTAAGCTTTCTACCATGTCATAATGTTGTTCCCCCATCAAAAGCACACCTGAAGAGGTTTTAGATGTCATTCATGCATGTTTGAGTAATTTAGCAATCTCTCCCAGGCATTATTCAAACCCTGCTTATGGTTAGTTGTAAGATTCTGTACAATGGTCAGCCCACAAGCCTATGTCACCCATGCTCCCACATGACAATTTTCCATAAATATCCAAAGCATGAACAAAATAATACATTACAACTTCACAAACCTGATGTAGTTGAAATATGGTTGTAACAAGCACTGCATTTTCATTTACATGTTTTTTTTTTTTTTGCTAACAAATATTGGACATTTCTGAACCCTATACGTGTTGGACCCCAACTCTGAATGTTTTGATTAATCACAAGTAAGTACAGAGATGTGGACAGAGATAGGGGACAGATGAAAACAAGACAAACGTAGCGTTTACTTAATAAAGCAAATAGTGTAAAAAAGCTATTGCTTATTTACCTGGCATGTTTTACACTATTTTTCTGATTAGAAGAAAATACTACATTTGTAATTTTAAAAAAATAAAAAAATATTTTCTAAACAACAATTTTCAGAGCACTCAAGCCATGTAATGATGCAGGATCATATCAAGCTCAGTAAAGTCAATTGTACAGGATATGTTCCCTTTGAGTTACTTACGTAGCAGTAGCCTATAGTGTGAATGACCTTTAATCAGAGTCCCCAGAGAGTCACTGAAACGTGTGAACAGGGACCTGTATTTGGCCCATTATCAGGACAGATTGCGTCACACAGGCTGCTTCTGATGCGAAGCTGCTAACACTACGCCGAGTGTGGCCCACAGGACTTCACACATTTAATCACAGCCATCAGCTCACCACTACAAACAACTGTCACGGCGCTGTCCTGGCTGCCCACTTGTGGCCATGTTATGCATTGTCCGTGCTCTGTGCGGGTGGAGCTGTGGAGTGGCTCTGGCCTGCATGTGTCAAGGGCCTGACACACAGCACCTGTATAAGACCCGCTGACAAACAGCTAATCATGACCCTCCGCTAACCGCTAAAAACAACCTGCAGCTAACAAACATGACCGCAGCCATCCAGTGATTCCCCAATTTGAGTCAGAGATATATTTATGTTAAAATTCAATATGTGCACGTCCAGACACTTGACACTTACTATGACAACACATACATGGACAATATGCATTTAAGTAATATAAAACAATTAGTTTTAAGTTTTAAATGTGTTTAGTTTTAAGGTAAATGTGTCTGCGTAAACACCACATTTAACTGCTGTGTTTAGTGATTGGGCATGGTTGACCAATCAGGGACATGAATGGTCCATCTCATCCAAAAAAAAAAAAAAAAAATCACAAGGGACTGAAAAACATTGCTGATTTCTGCAGAATCAATGAGTGAAGAGCTAAACTAATCAGACGTGAGAGACATTAGATTTAGTTCAAAATGATGGTTGAACAATGAGCTCCTTCGTTTAACATGTGGCATTTGTGATAAACAAATCTGATTGGACAGTCGTGTCTGGTTCTGGCTTGAGATGTGACGGAGGGAGTGGTGACCAGACTGATATCCCTCTGCATAAAGAATACAAATCCTGGACTTGCCAGGCACTGCTCAGGCATCACTTCTCACACCAGTCGACTTATCAGTGAGTGCTGGATGGTTCAAGAAAAGGTGAAAAAATACATAACAATTGAAGTAGGTATAACGCAAGTATAAATAAATTAAAGACATATTTTGTTAATATATTTTTTTAACTGTTAATTATTATATCATGTGGCAGAAGGAACATGGGCAATGCTCAATGCAATTTTAGTCTAATATTATACGTGCTACACAGCCTGACAGCAGAGGGCAGCAGAAAGCCATGAAGAGAGGACACAGAGAGAGAGACAAGCTCAGTCCCTCACTCAGCGAGATCAGGAGTCTAACCCACAACCTCCTCACTGAGAGGAGGAGACAGGATAACCACTCTGCCACAGCAACACAAGGAAGACACGCACACTCCACTCAGAGAGATCAGGAACTTAACCCACAACCTGCACACTGAGAGGAGGAGACAGGATAATTACTCTGCCCCACAAATATTAAACTCTCCAAACTCCAAAATGAATAAGCAGAGGTTGCACCTGATTGGCTGACCGCTGCGCCCTGTTGCTAGCCATCCCTGGGCAGATTTGGTAGTTTAGGTTTCCGTGGGGACAGTGATTGGTCGTGTCGCTGAAATTAGACAGAGACGAGATGAAAGTTTAATGTGTTTTAATGACAGCTGCAAAAGTGGGTCAGACCACAGACAGGGCTAAGAGAACAGAGGAGGAGAGTACAACACAAATGAATACACGTTATTCATCCAAGAGGGAAAGTACTTAGACAAAATGTGTTCACAATAAGATTTAAAGGTGCTGTACCTGAGTTAAAGGTGCACTATGTAACTTTTCTGGCGTAGGTTATTTGATCTTTTATCCGTCTCCATGTAGACAAGCAGGGTGAAGCTAACTGGAGGCTCTGCTCTGTCTGAAGCTCTGTTACTCAAATTAGACTTTAATCTGACCTTTATTTTAACACAGTCTGATCAGAATGAACTGACTTAGTTAGAACTACAATAATGATTTGTGCTGCTAAACAAGTCCCTCTCAAAGGACATTACGCAGTCACGGGCTAGCTAGCATTAGCCAACAGTTTTTCAGTTAGTTACTATCACCCTTTTTCTTGAAAATCGAAAAGCTGAACAGGACCATGAATGCTCATATTCATCACAGGCTCCTGAATGTGTTGTTTAAATTGCTGCTTTATGCTCAAACACAGGTCCCGCCCCCTCCTCCTATTGGCCAGCCTGAGAGTGATTGACAGGTGTCTGTAGAGTCTGCTAAAACATGCCAGAGTTATTTTGGTCCAAATCCACTTTTTAAGACAAAGGAGATCCGGTTGTAATCCTGTGTTTGGGTACAGCCTGTTGTTTGAGGTATAATCCCATCTTAATCTGCAACTCTCTGCGCTGAACTCCCAGATTTTATATCATACTTTATCATCGTAATATCGTTTTGTTTGGGATTATTCATATATTGGATTTATTTAACTGCCGTCAACATTTTTCATTTTGATCCACTTATTTATTGGGACCAATCTTTTTAAGATTTTTTTTCTGGTTCACACTTTAGACTGGGAAACTGGAGTCCAGGATTTGAACCTAGTTTTGTCCTGGATTAGACCGGATTAAGACCTGGTTTAGTCTTGGACCAGTCTTGGAACTGGTTCAGGCATGTTTTAGTCCTATTTTAGTCCTGGTTTTGTATTTGGTTTACACCTGGTTTAGTCCCGGTTCTGGACCCTGTTTAATCCTGGTTTACACCTGGTTTAGTCCTGGTTTGCTCCTGTTTTGGACCAGTTTTAGTCAGATTTCAGTCCTGGTTTAGTCTTGGCTCTGGACCCTCAATAGTCCTCATTTAGACTTGGTTAAGACCTGTGTTTTAGTTTAGGTTTTAGACCCTGGTTAGTTCTGGTTTAGACCTGGTTTTGACCTGGTTCAGTACTGGTGTAGTCCTTGTTTAGTCCTGGTCCTAGTCCTGGACCATGGCTCTGATCCTGGCTCTTCTTCTCTGGTCCTCTGGTGCCTGGGCGGGTTCTTCTGTGGTGTCAGTGAGAGTGTGTCAGAGTTCAGAGTCGCTCTCTGGCTTCACCGTGAGGTGCAGCGGCCGTGTCCTCACACAGGTATGAAGAATTCTAGCTAAAATACTGCTACTACTGCTACTACTA
>KN483366.1:129686-141303 GCA_000787095.1 Periophthalmodon schlosseri | reverse complement strand
CAGCCACAGTTGGCAATCCATGAAATATCGCTACAGAGTCCAGCTGGTGCACAAGCTGTCAGGATGCAAGCAGGCAGACACGGAAAAGGTATGTTGTGTTATAGTTTCATTATGTTTATTTTGAATTGTATTTAGAAGGTATACATTACTTGTCAACGCAGAATAAAATACTGTTACATACAGTAATACAATACGCAATATTGTACATCACACAATTATTAAAAACGGCTAACACAATAACCAAATTTCTTACTTTGAGAGTTAGTCATTTTTCCCTAATAGAGCCTAAAATGAAAATGTATTAAGTCTGATTGCGGGGAAGCTGGCCAATGTGGCCTGAAGCAGGAGGCAGACTCCCAATCAACAAAATTTATTTCAAATCACCGTGATACCATAGCAAAAATAATACATATTTACAAAAATTCACGTTGCCAACTTAATCAAAAGCAACAGAAATTAACAAAACTAAGGAAAAACCCATGTGTACCAGGCTACACTAGCACCTCCCCCAGGTAAATACTACACAGGTGCCGTAGATTTTAACTTTAGCAGAATTCCAGAACAAACTGTGTAATTTTGGAGGGCCTAAGTCCCTTTTACAAGTGTCAAAATAAATCTATAAACCCTTAAACATAGAAACCAAAATACACAAAGACCTTGAAACAAAAAAGAACTCAACCCAGTTCTCCGCTCCACATGGTCCGGCCCACGACCTCACCCCAAAGGCTTTAAAAATGGCCAATACTGGGCACAGTCCCTCTTTGTCTGGACCATATGGAGATTCAGGTAAGAATGATGGATGTATGTTTAACTGAAATGAATAAGTAACCAAATAAAATAATGAATAAGTAACCAAATAAAATATCTGAAGTAACTGGTGTATGTGTGGTGTTTAACTGAAAGGTAGGCAATAACTAAACAAAGACTAAACAAAACAAACTGGGAATAGTTATATCCAGCAGTTTAGTTGAATATAAAAAAAAATATGGGAAATGAAATGAACAAATGTGTGAAATTAAATAAAATGAATGTGGATTAATGGGACAAAGACCCACTTTGTCACACCGATCCAGATGTAGTCCTAAAGTTTTGTTTTGGTCGATTAAGATTTCTTATTAGTAAAATAAATGTATTAAAATGTATTTGTACTTGCTTCTCTTATGTCAAGAAGCCTGGTAAGCCTGAAGTTACAGTCTGTTTGTTTTTGTTTTCAGGAAAACAAAACAACAGATACAGATCAAACAGAAGCTGACAATAAAATTGAAGAAAGTACATCTCTTCAGAATATCCCAGTTGAGGCAGAAGATCCTGAGAACATTTCAGCAGAGATGGACCTAACACAGGTAACATTAAACAATAGATGTTTACAATTCTACCTCTACAAGTTAATATTGCAGTAGAGAATTAATCGGTTGAAATAATTATGATGTTGATTATGAAAAATCATGATTTAGATTTCTTTTGCAATAATCGAACAACCCTATACACCTGTTATACTTTACAGTCCTCATGGCTCATATAATATAATATATTAAATTTTTTTATAATAAAAAAGAGCTTGCAGTGTAATCCAAACAAGGGTAGAATATGATACTTCTGTAATATTTTAGCACATTTCTGATGAATATTGTCATCTGGAAAATGTATATATGTATTCAAGATTCATTAAAACCAATGTATTGTTTATTGGTATAGATCTCCTCTGAACCCCAAGAGGAACAGGCAGATGTAGAACCAGCCAAATGTCATAACAGTGATTCCATGGAGACTTCTAAATCTGAAATCGACAAGACTCCAGAACAACAGCAGCCTGACACCTCTGCTACTGAAAAAGATGGACCAACAGAAACTTCTGCAAAAACTGTCCTAAACTCAAATGACAAATCATCACCCAAATCAATTCACCGTCCAGTAACAAGACGGCAACTTGAGTTAGAAAATATCCCATATGTGAAAAAACTCAGGTCAGGAACCCCCCCTGGAAGTCTAGCCATATCACCACAACATTTACGCAGATTCAAACCAGTTTCCAGCACCAAAAGAATTCAAACAGAAGCTCAATCACCACCGAAGAAGGTCAGGAGAAAAAATGAGTCCAATGCAGCAGAGCAAATTCAACAGGAACTTGAAAGTGGTCCATCTGAAATGACACAAATAGGTATAATATTAAGCTTAAATATAGAAAGATTTACACTTAGAGTTGTTGAGCCTCATGTTTTGTTTTTTTTAGATGAAGGAAATAGTCTTGCACCTCAACCTCAACCTACCGAGAAGAAAGCGGAGAAGAGGAAACTTGGCATTCTTGAGATGGCTACTAAAGAATTTGAAGATAATAGTGAGGTAATATTACTGTAATGTTACAACTAAAATGTATATTATATTGCAAAGAAAACAACTTGGCCACTTTTGACTTAATTCCTTATTTTTATCTATATTTGTCAAACATTTTGTTGGCAAGAACAACTCTTGAGAAATCTCCAAAATGTAAGGGAGGAAATATTTATGAATAGTTGCATAACAATACGGAAATTGCAGCTACCCTTCTCAAACAGTATACATTTATTTTTATTTGATTTTCCATTGACTTAATAAAATTATCTTCACCAGGACCATACAATTCCCACAATACACTAACTTCTTCCTTTTTCCCTCAGTCTGACTCTGATCTTCAGTGTGAAACACCAGGACCAAGCACGTCCATAGAGGCAGTTAAAGGTTCTTCAAACTCTGCGGATCCATCTGCTTTAAATTCAGAAAATCAAGAAAAAGATCCAGCCACCGCACAAGCTGAACAAAATCCTCAACCCACCACCACAGATACTGCTACTGCTACTACTGCCCCTACTACTGCCCCTAATAACGCCAGCACCTCTGATCCTGCAATATCAGACGTAACCACAAGGGGCAATCCTCCAACCGAGCAGGCGTTATCAAAGGCCCACCTGTTTATATTTGAAAGTGATTCACAGGAGCTGGAGGAGGACTCAGAGGTGACCACAAGGGGCAATCCTCCAACTGAGCAGGCGTCATCAAAGGCCCACCTGTTTATATTTGAAAGTGAATCGCAGGAGCCGGAGGAGGTCTCCCAGTCTCTTGTTGGGTCCAGCTCATCCGCTACCATCCAAACAAATGAACCCAAAAACGCCCCATCACTGACGCAGGAGCAGCTGGAGGAAGACGTCCAACTGCTCAAAGAGTTTATGAAACACACCAATCAGGTAAGAGGAAGATAAAGGGGAAGTTGTATTGGTTTAATTGCAAAATGGATGATATGGGGAATGCTGTTTTGAACATATGCAACATTTTAATATTGAGTATATATATTGAGTTTATAATAAAAAAAAACTGTAAAACTAGCTGATTAAAAATGAAAATGGAAAAACTTGCATAATTGAAAGTTGACAACAGGTTACTGCTGCTTAATCTGCGGATTTGTTGTGGTGAAACTAACTAAAATCATCTATAATCAGTTAAGCAATTTGCTCATTTTGAGCTTTAAATTGATGCATACTCATGTTTTCAGCATCATGTTTCATCATAATTCCAGATTGAATCTTTCATTTGGGCATATACAAACCTAATCTAGAATCTAGAAATCTAGGGCTGTAGGGCTGCATGATTTTGGAAAAACTATGTAACTGTAAAAGTACTGCAGTTGTGACTAGATTTGTGATAAAAGTACATTTCTGTTCAGAATGCTCATTGTAAACAACACCTGAGGCATTAACATTTAAGAGAAGACTGAAATATGAACTAATACAATACTAATACAAGAATTTAATCTCTGATGTCTGCATATACATACCTAGTGACTAACTGTGTCTCACCTCACTTCTTCAGAACTTAATGAACGTGACCAAAGCCCTTCTGCAGGCCAGTGGAGACCTGTTTTTGGCCTATGAGATCCTTCAAAACCCCTCGTCATTCTCTGGACCGATCTGGACTCGGACTGATGATCAACGTTTGTGTTCCACAGACCAGGAAGTACGACAGGATCTGCTGACCAAATATGGTGAAGAGGCCTTAGCCAAAAGACTCCAGTTTCTAGAGATTGAGGGGTGAAGAGTTGATTTTTATGTTGTAAAGTAAGACATGGCCAGGATTTACCAGTGACTACATTCAGACTATACAACAACTATACCACTGTGTTAAAACCAAGGGCTGCACGACTTTGGATTCTGCTCAAAGTGCTCATTGTAAATAACTCCTGGAGCAATAACATTTGAGAGAAGAATGAAATATGAACTGATAAACTAATACAAAACTCTTTTCATAACAAAAAAGACAGGCTATTTTGTTCTTTGCATAGAATATTGTCTAAATAATAGCAGACTTTACAATGTTTGCAGTGATAATTGTACCAACTCAAATTGTGATTTCTGGTTCTAGTTCTAGAACGTGCTTGAGTTCCATCAGTAATGTGCTCACCACAATTGGTATAAAAACAAAATGCCTGTTAAATATAAAATATTTTAGCCATAGTAACATTTTTACTTTTACTATTCTTAAATTTTATCTGTTGTATCAGGGAAAGAATATTTTTAACTTTTTCCACTTGTAACTACAATTACCTATACTACTACTGTATAATAGTATATATAACAGTAACTCATTGGCACTAACAAAAATATAATATTTTACATCCTGTAACTGTTATAAAAATACATTTTTATTTTTGTTTTTGCTTTATTTCATTTTTTCCCCCAAAACAAATACAACAGCTTCTGGCTGGCACATTTGCAGTACATCTTGGAGGAAGCAGGTTTTTCTTAGCTGCTTTTAAAAATGTTTATTTCTTATTTGCTTGAAAAATATTTCCAAACTGTTGACATTTTGAGTAAAAAAAAAAGCAGTTAGGAGACTTTTTTTTTTTTATCCAATCTACCCTTTATTTGTTTTTATTTCAGAACAGCCATAATCCCAGACCCACGTGAGTACATTATATCAAGAGATTAAACAAAATACTCTCTTAAACTTATAATAATCCATACAAATTAATGATTCAAACAATAAACAATAAAGCAATGAATATTAGAAGAAGCACTGATGATCGCAAAGAAACAGAATAAAAATCCCAAAGCTACAATAAAAACATTTGTATAAAACCCTTTAGTAAGAAATATGGACATTCCACAAATTGACTCAATTTACATCATTTAAGTCCACGGATCCTTTAGGTCACAAGCAAAAGTGTATCATTCAAAATTTTAATTAAAAACATCCCCACCGCGAGCAACCATCAACCCAGTATAGCAACACTTTTTTGCCCTAGTTTACATTGTACAGTTATATCAAATCCACAGTCATACAATCGGTATATGATTGGCTCCAATCAGGCAAAACATTACGACCAGTTACACCTTATTTGAAGGACAGCCTTTCCTCACCATGGAAACCTAAGTGGATGGAATATACAGTTTTATGCTGCTAGTGAACATTTTGCTGTTTGCTGAAAAATGAGCAAGGGTAAGTATTTGTATTCTTTTTTTTTTTTTTTTTAACACACCCCCTCCTGAATTGCTTTATGAATGAAACATGCACTACAAATCAATTTACCTCCCCTTTTTTGTGCTACAATGTGGTAAATAGACAACTGGGCTATGCATGAGTTTCAGGCAAATTATTCCTTCTTGAGTTGAAGGATTTTGTTAGGACCTTTCCCCATTCAAAAGACATAATATTTTGATTTGAATTGCTTTATTGCTATAATAATGGAGGAGCATTGCCATAGCGAATCCTTTGCCTGAAACTCATGAATAGCATCTCCAAACCTTGAGAGGTTTGATTTGTCAGTTGGTATCAAAAGATGAGGAATTATATGTTTGGTAAGGTATATTTCATTGTTCCTATGATGAAAACCTGACCTCTGCATTTGACCCATTCTGACCTACATATGGGGAGTGAAATTAAGCTTGCCTGTGTGATCTGGCTTGTCACGCTAGTCATGATGTTATGCCTGAATAGTGTCATAGGCATTTTATAAACACTGATAGCATTAATAACACTATCGCCTTGTCAAATACGCACTTTGGCTACAATTGGCTTTACGTGAGATGGGTACATGTCCTCTGAAGACCTTGGTTCAGATGCAATCAAACCAAAACCTAAAGGTGCACTATGTGATTTTTCTGGTGGAAGGTGCACCACAAGCTTGTCTCCATGGAGATCTTAATGCTTTGGCTGCATGGAATGTTCCACAGTATAGCATTAAACATATTATCTATCTCCATGGAGACAGGCAGGTGATGCCACCAGGCCAACTTGGAGATCAGCTCTATGGAGAGTCTTCTGACAGAAAGAATGCATGTTTTTCTAAGTATTTTTAAAAAAAACTGTAATTCATACATGCAAAATACATAAATTTAATGGCATACTGTGGAACATTCCAGGCAATGCAATAACATCTCCATGGAAACAAGCATTAGGCGAACCCTCCACCAGAGAAGTAACATAATACACCTAAGTTGAGTAGCAATAACATGGCTCTTTGTCACTGATCAGGCTGGTTTAACATCAACAAAGAAGGCTATGATATATGAATGCTACTTACGAGTGAATGCATTTTCTCAAGACACTTTCGCTCACTGCTAGCTCATAGTTAACCAAATATACTTTACTTAATATAGTTTCATAACTGGGCTGCAACATATAAAACTGCCCAATGTTAAGACAGACATAATACACAAAATAAAATAATTGTTTTTTTTTTTCTTTTTGCCTAAAACATATGATTACAGAAGACGTGATTAAAAATATAACTTCTGTTTAGCAGCTGTTACAAAAGCAGCTTTAGAAAGATTAGAAAAAGCCCCATAGATCCGCACATGCTACAGTAAGGCCTGTCATTTACAATCTGCAATTTTACAATTCAATGTATCAGAAAAAAGCACTTGACCTTTGACCTAAGAAATACCACCAACCTTACATTCTTTTAATTGACATAATTGTAAGTGCTATATCCATGCTTCAATCTTCAATCATTTAGGCCAATTTGGACAAAAGAGGCCCCTGATGTCTACAGCTCAGGTCTTACCATCTATATACATTGTCGTTTTATCGAAACTGACATTGTAGCATCCTTTGGTTAGGTTTAAAAATATTTTTGACATGGTTTGGCTTTTGTCATCAATATTAGCATTTCTGATTGGTTCATACTGAAAGTGCACTGTAATTTTTTTCGGAGGATTGCCTGCCACCTGCTTGTCTCCATGGAGTTATTTATTTGCCTGGAATGCACCACAGTATGGCATTAAATGTCCATCACAGGATTATCATGGGACCCTGCCAGGTGAAGTTACTGGTCAGATCTCTGGAGAGATGAGACTGCTTACACAGTAAGAATGTATGTTTTTCAACAACAAACCAAGATAGATGTGTTAAATGCCATACTGTGGGACATTCTAGGCAAAGCAATAACATCTCCAAACAGGTGGCAGACCTTCTACCAGAAAAGTTACATAGTGCACCTTTTTAAAAAAAAAAGAAAAACTGATAAATTATACCCAATGCTGTTCTTGTTTTAGAAACACAGTTTGTGGCTTCTGCAATAAGGCAATAATGACATGCATGATCCATTCTGATACTAAACGCACAAAAACATATAAAAACCTGCTTAAAAGGCTACTTAAAAGAAATAAGGAGGGAACAGGCCAGCCCAAAAATAAGGCTGGCGAAAAGTTGCATAGAACTTCAATAGTGCATCGAACAGCTGTGCTCTTTTTCTCTGATCTGGCAACCCTGAATCTATTTTTATGGTATAGTTATGCAGTTATGCAATGAATTGAAATGGCTGTTATGTCATTGGCTATTCTTCTGTCAGTGTTTGCAGCGTTTTATTTAACAGTAACACAGAGATGGACAAAAGACAGCAAGTTTGATTGACCTGATGGCAAATATTCTTATGGCTGCTGTAGTATAAAGCTTACCTGCTTAGTTTTACCTGGTTCATAGAAACCCTGTAACTGCATTGGATGTGAGTATGTCCTATGATAAAGTGATGAAGGAATGGGAATTATTGCAAAGCAGTTGAAAAGGTAGTGTTCACCCATACTAAATCAAGGTCTGCCACCTGTTTGACTCTATGAATATGTTATTGTTTTGCCTAGAATGTTCCACAGTACAGCATTAAACTTAATGTTTATCTCCATAGAGACAAGCAGGTGACGCAACCAAGTGAAATTACGAGATATTTTTGAGATTACAATATATTTTAATGCCATACAGTAGAACCAGGCAGAGCAAAACATCTCCATGGAGACAAGTGGCAAACCCCCCACAAGAAAAGTTACCTAATGCACCTTTAAAAAAGCGAAATGCTGTTTTAAAATTGAGTCTGTTCCGGTTAGCAGATCCTTGAATAAAAGAGCACAGCTTGGAGTCTACAGTGTATGCACTTGACAGAAGAGGACCCATAAACCTTTTAACAACAGGAAAAGCACCAGTTCTCTGTCTATGCACCCAACTGGACATTTAAGACCAAAGACCAGGTCCCAAAGTCCACACAGGTCTACCCCAGGTGTACAGGCCGAGCAGACAGGCCCCCTCTCTCCCCCTCTACCCCCCTCAGCTCACAGCTCCAGGCTCGGGGTCCTTATCTGAGATCTCGTCCTGTATGTCGTCTGTGTTTCCTGAGTCAGAGCTGGCCACGGAGCTGAAGGAGGGCGAGCTGCGTCCCCCTTTGATCATGCGTCGGCAGGTCTCCATCTGGACGTCCAGGCCGCGCTTCATGGAGCACATCTCCATGTACTCATGCAGGTGTCTGTTCATGTCGCTCTTCGCTGTCGCCAGCTCCATCTGAGGGACATAGAGTTTGGACAAAGGTTTAGAATCAAGGCTGTAAGTCACAATTAGCATATACATATCATTAAACCAAGATATAATTATTTTTACTTAAAAAGATAATACTGTTACCGTGAAATGACATAAAACCATATTTGGAGCTTTGTCAAGTTGTTGTCTTATAGATCAAGTGATAAATCAATAAATACACTTTTCTAAATGCCCAATCTCAGAAGCTCAGCAGGACTGGGCCCGGTTAGTACATTGATGGGACACTGCTGGGAATACCAGGTACTGTAGTGCATACTGTTGTTGTTGTGCCACACCCACCTCGCTTTAAATAGCATAACCAACCAAGTGGTCTTAAGTAGCATTAGGATCATTCTTAGTAAATATGAATTTAATAAACTACAGCCCTCTTGATAAGAGTGCTTCCCCTATACACTCACCTCTATCTGTCCGATGGTCTGCTGGTACTCCTGCTCTCGCGTCTTAAACAGAGACTCGGTTTCATCGATGAGGCTGCCCAGGCTGCCGTCCTGAGAATCCTGAAGGACACAAACACAGATCTCAATATGCACTGCTCATCAGGGTGAACAATTATATTACAAGAATTGTAAAACTAGTTATACCTAGGTCCTAGTTTCATTGCAATCTATGTAACCATATTATAGCTTTTGAATGGTTAAAAGTACTCAAAATAGCACCTATAAACAGGAAGCTGAAACAACATTTTATTTTGAAATGTTTGAACTAAATTGTTAGCAAAGATATTGTGTATGGTCAGCTATTACCACAGTTTGAATGCTTTTCACAATAACCATAGCACTAAAATTTGACTTGACCATAAACCATTACAGCCTCAACCACTCACGGGGTCAGGGGCGTCTCCGTTGGGGTCACTGGAGGCGGGGCATGTTGTCATGGTGATGGCGTGGGGCACGTTGTAGTTGGTGAAATCTTCCCAGAGCAGCAGCGTTTCCTCGTTCTCCTCCCACGTCAGGCTGTCGCAATCATCGTCAATGTCAAACGTCTCCCGCCTGGCAACAAACGAGTTATCATCTGAGCAATGGCTGCGTGGGGGACAAGGAGAGAAGGGACCAAGGACACAAGGGAGCAAGGGAGCAAGGATACAAGGACAGAGGAGACAAGGAACCAAGGAGACAAGGGAACAAGGAGATATGGAGAGAAGGGAAGAGGAGAGAGGAAACAGAAAGAGTAGAGGTCACAGCCACCAGACTCAAACAAATATGACAAACAACAGACAAACACAAGGCAAGCACGTACAGTCTATTAGATTAGCATAGGCTCATAATATTACAATATTTTGGAGAAGCTGATTTAATTCAGTAATTCAATGCAATGTTAAATCTACATTGACAACTAGAAAATATCTGCAAAGTATTAGTTGACTTGTTTTTAAAGTGGTCTAGAAATAAAGAAATTACAGGTATTTAAGTTAATACAATGTATTTAAATATTTAAGTACTCTTTTGTTATAATATTGTGAATATACTTTGCTTGGCTAGGCTACTATTAGTATTATAACTACTCATTCCACTTCTACCTGCTATTGGCTTTCTATTATAAATAAAGTGATTCACAAAAGTTCAAAGGGACGATTGAGCCATGTCTTAATACATCAAAGAACCATTTAATACATAATGAGTTAAAATAAAATATTAGCAGCATGCAACACTCCACATAAACACCAGGGGGAGACACAAAACTTCCCAAATGAATGCTACAGCAACACCATCACTGCAGGCACCAGGAGACAAGGGCAGTGTAATGTAAAAGGAGGTAAACACAGAGCACACACATAGGCAGGGACACTTACAACTGGTTGAGCATTCGTTTCATTTCGTCCGTGATGTTGAGAGACCCGGGCATCTCCTCCTCTGTCGGGCTTGGCTCTGCATCCATCTCTGACGTCTCCTCATCGGACACGGCCTTTCGCTCTTTCTTCCTGCAGCAGGCTGAAGCCATGGCCCCCTGAAAAGAAACAATAAACCAACATGTCAGAACAGATCCAAGATGGCCGACTGTATATTTATGTTAAAATATGTGGTGTCGAAGGAGGTGATGATGCTGTATGTGACGTGCTAGCAAATGCAATAAGCTAGCTCCTAGGATTGTGGGTTGAAATTACTGGTAGTATAATAGAGAATACAGACAGATTTGGGTTAAGTGCTGATTAAGGTTTTGGTTAATTACAGATTTTGTCCAGTAATAGTTCTTTATTTTCTATTCTTACTTTTGGGGCATAATCCAGGTTTAGGCCCAGTTTAGTCTATAATCTATATAGTGCTTATGCAATGAGATAATTGGTACTTCTGGACCATCTGAATTTAAATAAGATAAGTAGCCTACCTTTATTTGTCCCACAGTCGGGAAATATTATTGTTGCAACACATGTAACATACATTGATATGACATGTGAAACTAAATATATAATTACCATTTACCAATCACATTAATATAAGCATTCCCTACAGCTTCCAGTGTGCTGAACCTGAGCCAGTCCCATCGGCAAAATATGATAACCTTGAAGGCAGTGACCACATCAGCATTTCAATTCCCTTCACTGTACGAGCGCCCGAACTGCAAACGCGACAGGAGGCTTAATATACTGTCACTATGTTCACACTGTCAAGTCCCAGAGCTAAGATGTCTAACTGGATTTGTCTGTGTTAACATGCTAAAGGGAGAAAGGCTAACATGGACCCACAGTAAAATAGCAATACATTTGATCAAATATAGAGCTTAACCAGGCATTCAAAGTCACTTTATATCTCTTCTCTCCTCACTCCTCCTTTACATTCAATACATGTTGGGT